>JALPQI010021468.1:0-20077 GCA_025490895.1 Thaumatotibia leucotreta
CTCGATGTGGTGGAATGTCCATATCCGCGGATGTCACGCGTAGCTTGAGTTTACTCCTGCTGAATAAGTTAGCATGCAATTTGTAGAACCTACTCGTGTGGACGGATGGTAATTAGCCTTCATTAGCCATTGCTGGGACTTCTAATGTATAATTGTACACTTCCATTACATACAGCTGTATTTTAACTCACCCTCAGCTTAGTGTACCAGTCTTCATTAGGGTTAATCGTTAGTTTTTATGATCAATTAAACATACGATTATACTTAAAGCTCTGGCATCGACCAAATTAAGGATTACATATGACACTCATCCTCGATTTTGCAACTCGCTAAAATTTAATTTCAAACAAGAAAGTACGCTATGAGGTCGGGCCAGCAAACGAACCGTGGAAAGTAACGATGGCATGAAATCCCAGATCAAGAATTAAGAACACTTTTGTTTTAGTAAACCGACCGGAATAATAGCTGAAGTTTCGCGTCGCTATACCGACAAATGTTTTGATGGGCTTCATCAGAACCCTCGGGGTCGGATAATGTTTTCTGTTGCGCTTAGCATAAAAAGTTGAATGTAATTACGAATAGACGCTCTCGAGTGACTGTAAGAATTGAATTTCAAGATCCGGTCTTTAAAAGAGCCTACAGGGAGTGTGAACAGCTTTACAATCCTCTAGTAGCCTTTATGAGTTACATTTGTCGGGTGAGGCCCTGAATAGGCGGCCAGTCGCTTTGATGGTATTGAAAGAGGAAATGCTTATCGCACTATCGCCCGTAAATAGCCGAGCGGGTGTCGAATTTCTCTACACATGCTACGAAAACACACTTATCCTTTCTACTTAAACTGTTTTCACATCCCTTCCCAATACGTTGAAGCTATTGAGCCTTGCCCTTTTAAGCACATTCCTATGTGTATACGTTTCCCTACAAATACTTCCTCGACAAGTCAAGATTAGGTAAGTCTCTGGATTAATATTCGTTAAGTGTGCCATTTTCCTAAGGGCTTGTGCATAAATCACGCGAGGTCCTATAGGGGGGGAGGGGGTCCAAGAAAACATCACGAAAGATCACGGTAGGGGAGGGGGGGGGTACAATGAGACCTCACGTGTATTTTTTTACGATAAACAAACTAAAAAATATTGTCAATTTCGGCTAGCGAACGTGAAAAGTTGAATGAAAAAAATACACGTGAGACTGCTAGGGGGGGGGGGGGGGGGGGCTAGCCAAGAAACTCACCAAACATCACCATGGGGGAGGGGGGGGTCAAAAAGTAGCCAAAAAAACATCACATGATTTATGCATGAGCCCTAATGGACTCATCTCCAAATCAATAAGTAATACTCGAGTAAGTACATGGGCACTCGAGTGTCCAAAGATCAAAACGAATATTCCGAAGGCAATCACACTCTGGTGATATCATTACCACTTTATACCCTTCTCGGATTGGGAAAGCTATTGGTTTGGAACAATCCAGGGTGGTTAAAATAAATCGACGACATTCCATTTCCTGCTGAAAACGCGCCCTCATGATCCGTTTTAAAAATTGAATTCGCTTTATCTAGTTTATCAAAGTCTTCATTAGGACAAGACTGAATGAGTGGGTTTGTTATTGAAAAGGTAAAACATTGCATCAATGTCAAAGATGCCTTTATATCAGTCGCAAAGAAATACCTATACATTTTGTTTTATTACGTGTGACTAGTTAGTCAAACGTTTTAAACCTACAATATTAAATACAAGGCAAGTAGCTAGCTACTTATTTATATAACTGAAAGTGATGTGGGTTCAAGGCGTGTCCCAGAAATGAAGGAAAGGGATCATTAACTTGATTATCTTATATATCTTACATTCGTTCTATAAATTCTTTCGAAATATTAAGCACAATAAGCAAAAAATATATACAGAGTATTAAAAAAAATCGTACCTAATACTTTATACTTCGATATTTCAGGAACGGGTAATTAATTTTATGTAACTACTGAGTTTATCCAAAATATTTATTTTATCTGAGGAGCTATCGCTACGCATGAATAAAAGATTGACAATGTCACACCAAAATCCAGCCTATTAATAAAAACCGTAATTATTCGAAAACGTCTGGCCCGATTAAGTAAAAACGAAATAGTTCGAGTTCGTTTTAATTTAAAATACGGTATTCTATAATATATTCATGATAGTTTTCATATTTTTGGACCCACGGATCAAAAGTTGTAATATACTTCATAAGCTAATCTTCGGACTACATAATTATGAAATGGTTCATTTTATGATTAGGATCCCAGTTATTATTATATTTATTATTTTTTGTGTTCACTTTTTTATTTTTGATTGGAGTACCTTCGTACAGACAAGAATGTATGAGAATCCACTGTACAAATGTACCCCAATATTTTCGCTTAGCGAGACTATTGTTATTTCCAAGTTATGTCGTCGATAACAAGAAAAAAATGTATATAAATACAGACAGTTGAGAACAGAACTAATACTGTGGTAGAAAATAATTTGTACGAAGTACGAAGATATATTTACGCGTATGGGGCGCTTTCGTACAATTTTTATTTTTCAGGAAAAGCTCTCTGACGTAATTTGACGTTGTTACCCTACTTTGTATTAGTAGTTAGTAAAAACAACGGTATCAAAATCATTTATGTTTATTCTTTATAAGGCAGCGTTCGTTTCAGGCCAGTGCGTTATAATAAATACCTTACATAGTTAGTTAGTGATTACGAACGTACAAGTTAAGCATATGACACGCACACGATAACCATGAATTTGAATGCATAATATATTATACTTTATACCTATAATTTAACAGTGTTATACATTTTATGAAAACAATATCTCATTTTGATTTTCTTTCCGTTTTATTCAAGTTTATTGTTTAATTTTGATTAGTTGTTTATGTAAGTTATACCTACCTACTCGTAATTATAGATTCAAAGCTTTGATTTATCCTGGATTTCCAAGGGTACCATCCGTGTCGATTTGTCATACATTAGTTAGGCACTTCCTAAACCACACATATTTTATTTTAAATTCAAACCTTACTACCAATTATATTGAACGTGAGACAAGCACCAATAATCTTGTCTCGAGTAAATGGATTGTAAATTCCGTTTGATAACAATTAACATTTAACAAGCAAAGTTGGGTGGCAAGTTAAAATCTCGTGTTTCGACGTTATTTGGCAAATTAATTCGGCAACTTTCTACCAGCACGCGAGAGAAATATGTTTATACGGAGTTTGGTACTTTGATAATTTGTTAAGTGTGGCGTCAATTCGTCACATTGTAAACCTCTTAAAAAGTTTGTGAACGTTTACCTTAAGATTATTAATACGAGTACTAAACACACTTTATAATTTTAAGATGTAACAGGGCCCATATTAACGATGTTTTGACGGCAGCTCATGACAACCCATGCTTCAAAGATTTTCTTTCAGCGTACCTAACTCCTTTACCACCGTTAATATGGAGGTAATACTCGTATCATCATGCATTTAAAAGCATTTTTGTTACAATTAGGTATTGCAATTAAAGGAGCTGGACATTTTAATATTACGAGTGTACTGCTAAATTATGCTAGTTTTCTTTTGTAGTTAAATTGCTGTTATTGAATTAGAGTATTTCATATCATCAGTGCCTACCTACCTACGAGTATATAACATCAGCACACGTCATTCAATTTTGACTTCACTTATCGTCCCAGCGTTGTAAGATTGCAAACTAGTCAAACTACAAAACACGGAATCAAAGTGTTTCAAAACGTAGTCAATGTAGATAACATCACGTTCATACTTTAATGCTGGTTTCAGTTACGTTACACCAATAATGGGAGTCGTAACATTATGACATATTTATACTAAGAAAGGACTGTCTCAGCAGTAGCCTTATGATGGTTCCGTTTTTATCGTTTATTGACTTGACGTTGCTGTCACGTTATAACCAGTATGCAATTGCGAACGTTACACAATATGCCACGTTAAACAATAAACGTCGAACCAGCATAAGTCCACTGGCCGAAACAGGATAACGAAATTACAATTATTATAGGTAACATTTTCTTGGTAAATTTATATCAAAAAGTACAAAAACGACACTTTAAAAATGAACTGTGAATGTGAAATCGGATATTCATCTTATTTATTAAACCCTCGTGTGCGACTAATATTTTTTTCTTATAGTTTTCCCATACACGGATCCGTGCTCCCGCATCATACGATGGGTTAGTCAGAGATCGTCCTTATCTCTCGTCTAGCTCAATATGTAGGTTAGAAAAAGGCAGAAAGTTGACATTAACTAACCGGACGACATCGCATAAGTATTACGTCTCATACAAATACCTGCGTTCATGTAATATTTTTTGCTTCTTACGATCTCAATAATACGCTGTTAAAGTTATTTGGTTTCTTTGTGTTACACTGCGTATACGATACGGATGTATAGTCAAGGAAGAAGTGCGAAAAATATGTATACACAAGCTTGTCACTATTACTATAAGGTATGTATAGGTACAAACATGTGTTTTGCACTTTGTCCGCATTTGGATTTTTTTACGTCAAGGGCAAAAATATGTGTACACGTTTGCACCTTATTTTTACGGCATAAGATAAAAAAGTGTATACATATTTATGCCCTTGACTGTACTTATTATTGGAAGAAAATAAAATAACGACTTTACTTACGACTTTATTTGTAAATTGTATATTTACTCCGCCAGCTGTTTTTCCATCGCATAGCATAGTTAATGACTAGTTATTACTAGTACATACATAGCTTTATTTATACAATATATAGGCCGAAAACAAAAGTGGCCGATGAACGGGCTAAACTACCATTCAATAAATAATTAAGAAAAACACGATCAAAAAATATTGTTTTCCTATCTGTAAACGAACAGAAAATACGTGTCTGTTGCTTAAAATTCCGTCGTTAAATTCACATCATAACCAAAAAATTATTGGCCGGGGCCATAATTTAAAAACATTTGATCAAAACAACCCGCCTAAAAGGCGATATTTTTTTCTTAAACATTTCCCTAAAGCGCCTGTAATAAAATTAAGAAAGCTCTTAATAATTGCTGAAGATATTATTAGATATTCGTTCTCCGTCGCTCGAAGCTACGAATTGATTTCGTTTGATGAACCTTATTGATTTATCGTTAACGAAGGTAATTAATAAATTCATATACCTTCTTGTATCGCAGTACGATTGCATTATACGGGTATTAAACGTATTTCCTTGTTCCTTGGAATCTTATTGAAGTGGTTAAAATATTTAACATCAACTCATTTTGTAGCGATTAGATAATAGGTACGTACATATTTAATATTATGAACACGATGTAAGTAAGTAGTGTAATTATATGCTATTGGTAATTAATTTGCATAATTTATCAAAATTTAAGACTAGATAGGTATAATCGTTCACCATATTCTTATGCGTAGGTAGTAGGAAGTTGCTATGATAGAAACAGATTTTAAAAGGATAAATTACCGCCTACCGATCTACCAAGTAGTCGATTTTTATTTTTAACATTCTGGCAACACTAATTCATAGATAATATTGACGTAAATTGATTAATATTGCCAGATTGCAGAAAATATAAATCTACTACTTGGTCCATAACGTGGTAAATTGAATTTGTCTTTTTCACAGCACTTTCCCGCTAACTTATTGAATCAAAACTTTTAATTAAGGTACCCATAAATAAACCAGAATAGTAGATTATATGCCAAGGCCGTTTAAGTGGGAAATGTCGCGGATGACGTGTAATGTGATCCGAGGCTTTCCCATTTAACAGCCGAGGTGTGTATATTATTTTTCTGCTCAACGGAGCCGGCAGGCAGCTACTTAGTTTAGCGCAGAAAAGTGATGTTTGCCGGCCGAAGGGCAGAAAAATATTAAGATTGCTTCCTTATGTTCAGTATATTTTGTTGACAAACCGCTCTGCATTTGAATACAAGACAAATAAGCTGATTGAGCATGATTTTCATGTTTGTCTAGTTTGACCTAACGTGGTAGCAGCGGTGACGAAGGCGCAGAAATCGCCGATCCCGCGGGACTACTCCCAGATAAGGGCGGGTCGGAGAAGTGCGCCGTCTTTCCAGAACCCTCGCCCATTAAAGACATTTCATAGATATTACTGCAAAACTTTTCACAAACAAACCTATTCAACTCCATTTTTACCAATTCAGTTTATGAATTTTTCAATTGATATGGCTTCGGAATAACATATTTAGATCTGTAAGCTTAGTACACGATTGGCGCGACAGTATCTCGCCACTAGATAGTCTATCCGTCCCTCTCATGCCGCACCAATCATGTGCTAAGCCTGCTGTAGTAAAATATCCGAGAAGCAAAATTACTACTTTTCTTTTTTTCTCCGTAGGCTCGTCTCGCTTCCTCCAACCCATCATCTATCGATCATTTCACTTTAATTTTCCCATTTTAACTCTAGTTATTGCTAATACGAGAGAGGAAACCTAACAGGCCCCAATTTCACCACATTGACAAGTGCTACAATTTGTAAATCTACTGTTTCCCCATTCGGGGGCGTCTATAGGCTACAGTTACCGCTTACCATCGGAAGGGCCGTGCGTTTGTTTGCCACTAACGTAAAATTTAGTGCAGGAACTTAAATAAATCAGAAGTAAATAATGACTTTTTTGAAGGAAAATTACAATTGTCACAAAAAACACGACAATTGTAACAAAATTCCGTCATAGGTATGCCGATCCTCATGTCAAGATTTAATGAAAATTGTACTAAACCTTGCGACAATTGTCCCGGGTTTCGAAAAATAAAAAGTAGTTTATTAACGATATAATAACGTTTCCAGTAATAATTTTATATTGGTGGCAAACAAGCACATGCACCTCCCGATAGTAAGCGGTAGCCGTAGCCTACTGAGGCCTGTAACGTCAGTAACAGTGATATTTTATAATTGTGATTATGGTGAAATAGGCCACAGAATGGAATTCGAAATAAGGTAAGGTGGGGTAAGTTGAAACAGTTTTTTATGAGGTAAGACACAACGTCGTCCTTCTGGAACAGCGTATACAGGTAGCTTTTTGTCTTACCCCATTAAGTTAATGTGTTTATTTTCTTATTTACTTTTATCCTGCAGTCAAACTGTTAAACAGTTTTGCAGGGCCTGTGATAATTTTAATATTTGTCAACTGTTTTAATAATTCAATAAATAATAATAATAAAAAGACCGTTTCATTTTACCCCACCTTACCTTCCATAGATAAGAGTCAAGGATACTTAGTAGCATCGCTAAATACTTTCCATCGCATCTTCCTTGTATGAATATTGCAGTAAATTGTATCGTTGTCACACTATTATCGTAGTTAATTAAGAACCACTGAATATTTGCAACGCATCACAGAGTTTACAATATGTGGTAAGCCACAGGACATAATCGCCCTATTTCATGTGGTTTCCTTCCTTAATTAGTTACAATTAGCAATCATGTATAATTGTATATGTATGTATACAATATGCACCAGTTCTAATAAACATGTGTTTTACTCTATTTATATTAATACTTTTTTCATGATATGTCTTCAAATCTTATCAAATAGTACTAAAATTTAATTTACGAAATTTTAATATTTTTATGCAAAATAATAATAAATAAACACAACTTAATTAGAATACCTACTAACTTACAAATTTGAGCATACAGGTGTATATAAATACAAATACTACACCTGAATAATTGAATTAATTGATATGCAAATAACATCCAGTTACCTGTCGATTTAGTGATAATTTTAATTTAAAGCAATACGACGAAACAAAATCGATAGTGAAGAAAAAGTTAAAATTTTATATTCATGCTAAACAATCAAACAATGTTAATGTGTTGTGCTACAGTTTCATTACTTTTACACTTTAACCACAGGATTCTTTTACAGTAGCTGCATATTATGATTCTATCACTGCAACTGCCGGCAATTACGTTCATAGCATTTGGAGATCATATTATGTTATGTACGTACCTACCTACATCTCTGAAATAATTAGCAATCATAAAATGAATCTACTTACGTAAGTTTCATCTAGAGACTTTTTTTAATCCTTAGTAATACAAGATTGTTAACTTGTTCAATCAAATACTATTTTGCTCCCCAGTAGCAGTATCATGACTTTGCAAGTATCGGCAACGGGTGCGCCAAAGTATTTATAAAATTGCAACTTAGATTATTGGTACTCCGAAAATTTTTCTTATACAATTTAACTTCATAATGATCGGTATTTAGAATAATCTTTGTTCATAATTATCATCATATAAAATTATTTATGTTCATAATATTGTTTTTCATACATATTTTTAGTACTAACTTTTGTGTTTATATAATTTTTCACTATACTTATTTTATGCTATATATTCTAATGTTATAGGTATTTATTTTTATCTGTACTGGTTTTATGTATGAATTATTTTTGTTTAATTAAATATAAATCGTACTATTACTGTAAACTAGCTACCTGCACAAATCAGGTTGTGACAGAGTAGGTACTGTACTCTAAACTTTTTTTGTCCGAAACGCTTAGGACATACCTAACAGACTTGGTATAATCTATTTTGGCATCAACTTAATGAGACAGAAACATCACTTGGCTTAAATAACAATATTTCGAATATTATTTTGTCCGAAACTATCTTGGCATATCATTATTTACGCCGAGTGTTATAAGACAGAAATTAGATTTGCATTTTTTTTTGGGCATGTAGCCACATGTTCGAAACTTGCCTTTTTCGTCAGGCAGAATTTGTCGCGAGGGTGAAAATTTCTGCAGTGAGCGAGCGAAGCGAGCGAACAAAACCTTCCGGGGCAGATCCGACTCGGATAGGTTAGGTTAGAAGACTAAGGCGGGAGCAAAGCTCCCGCCTTAGTCTTCGAGCTTATTTTTTTTAGCAACCTAGAAAGTACTCAGCTCAGTAACAAAATAAGATTAATAACAAATTTTTATATTCGAACGGTAAAACCGTTAAGACTTAAAAATATATTTCACTTACAAATTCCAGGAATTTGTGACTGAACCGTACGTCTCGGTAAACGAGACACCAATGACGAGGGAGCGGCCATCCCTGCCCTGGTGGCACAAACGGGAAACTGATAGAGGGGGTAAAAAGAGTAGAGTATAGTCAAATCAGCAACCGTCACGTCATAGTAAACAAGATTGCCTCTCTCAAATATTAATGTAGGTTTCGAATAACGGTGCAGAAGCTTAATATCTCGATTATATTGAGAGGTTGTAATTATTCCTTCTCTTATATGCTAAAACAAACTATGCCGATACTTTTTATGCACATCCAGATTATGCCTCATCATAAATAGGAGCATCGAAATTATGCTCGAATAATATTCGAACAAATCGAAATCTGCCACAAAGAAATATGCTAAAGTTGAGTATGCCACAACAGTTTCTGCACAAAGCCCATTATGACTACATAGTTTATGTTATTCATAAAAGAGTTATACCACAACAGACTGAACCTAATGGGAAAATGTTTATAAATAAACAATTTATTTCAAATAACTTTATGAGCATAGATTAATCTACTTGACGACTTTAGGAGGATAAAATTTCGAAATAAAAATCGTTATGAACATTGTAGGTAGAAGTATAATTTTTAGTAAGAAAAAAAGTATGAGATATAATTTTCGGAGTAATGATGATTATGAGTAAAAAACGGTATTAGTAAAAATATTCGAAGAAAAAATTGTATAAGTGCCAATATGGACCCATCGGTAACGTTGGGTTTTACTCTATACGTAAAGCAGGCCATAGCGCTCGCTCCAATGTGTCAGTGCGAGCGCGATAGAATGCATTAAATACGTATCGCGTAAAACTTAACGTATCCTTTACTTTCCAGCTCATGGTACTTCTACAGATACTTTATTGCTTCCTCATCCTCAAACATTCTAGCTAACTACAAAACATAATCTCAACAGTAACAAACTACTTACGTAGCTGAACCGTTATCATCAATTTGTCGCGTCTCCGGGAGACAAGTGACAGATAAAATGCAGTCCCTGTTAGAGGCCCGATGTGATTTATTGCGGGCAAGCGACGTCGAGCAAACTTCCCCGGGCTCATTCCCCCGAATAGTTATCACTTAACTTTATATTTCAATCCGTTGTGCATGATTTAAGACGCTTATCTTGCTTGAGCGAGATTTAATTTATACGCACGAAGTTAGTGAGGAGCTGAATTTAACGTCAGTTGAAACAAGTTAAATTCAACTGAATTATTACTTTTTTATGGTGTTTTTATTTAAGTTTGCAGTTGCCCGTACTACTAAACCCAGTGATTTTGGTAATTTTGTGGTAACACGAGGCGGAGGATATTTAATTGGTAAGTAGTTTTATTTATTAAAATATTGATTAAGCAAATGGATTATGTTTTAAGGAACACGATTCTTGTCGTAGCTTTTTTTTTACTTGAACTGTCCCTATCAGCTTCGTGCCGTGGCTAGATCTTTTATTTTTTATTTATATAATCAATTTGGTTGGGATGAGTAACGACTACTCAGCTATAGCATTTTAGTTCGATATGTAAGTTGACGTAGGACATATCATACGTCCATTGTTAACGTAATTGTTACGTACCTGGTTCATTCATACATTAAATCCTTTTTAATACCCTGTGTCAGATATTTTTTGTAACTACGATATAATCACATATTTCGCCGACTCACAACCCGTAAATCAAACCATTGTAGTACATAACACTGTACTTAATGTCATCATTAAGTGCCGTTAAATGCGAGCACACTCGCTGTACGAATTAATTCGATGACAAGTGCGAATGCCGACGACAGTAGTTGCTACTCAATACACAGCCTACATTATGTACTTCTATATACCTAGACTTATATAACTTGTTACAAAAGGAACTAAATACGAACTGTAGGTATAATATGACTTGTTATTTTAAAACTGCTAGTTTAGTGCATGTGTTTTAGACTCAAATAAAAACATGTGCATGCAAAAACATTCGAATGCCCATGGGTTGGGTACCAAGGCTGGGTACCGGTTTTTTTCGAGAACCTCGAAATAGCCCAATATTTAAAATATTTGATATTCTTTATGTTACATAAAGAATATAAAACATTTATGTTACATAAAGAATAATTATAAAACATTTTAAATATTGGGCTGAGTACTACAGTAGTACTCAAAATGTTAAGAAATTACCAACGTCGTATTTTTAAATTACTCTATTATAAAAGAAATGATATACCGAAGAACAAAAAAGAACGAAATTCGAACCGTTCTTTTATATGGAGTAAAAACCGGTATCCGAGCCTTGTTGGGTACGACATAGCTGTACAAATCTACCTAACTTACCATCTTCTACAATGTAATATTGTGAAACTACCTATGATCTACGAATAAAGTATTTGATTTTTTGATTTGACTAACAGTAAGGTAAATAAAACAGTAGGTAGTTAGGGTAGGGGACCAGTAGAGTGACATGCGATAAACGTACGCAATCACATACTTATTTTATTTACAAGTATTTTTCACTGAAATGTATGTCATTGCGTACTGTGTACGTTTACGCCACGTGACTTTAAGACTAACCAGATTTCTCCGCTGAATGGCACTACCTAGCTTCTTAGTCGCCGTGAAGTCGAGTCTTTTTTAGGGTTCCATAGTAAACAACGAATCCTTATAGTTTCGCCATGTCCGTCTGTCTGTCCGCAGCATGGCTCAGTGGCCGTTAGTACCAAAACTCTGCGATTTGGTACATGTATATAAATTAATCACGCCGACGGAGTGGTAGAATAGAAACTAGATTTTTTTTCGGGTACCTCCCCTACTTGTGGGGATGTTTTTTTTTTCGCTGTAATCACATAGTGCGAGGTATCATTGATAAGGTATTTTAAAAACCCTAAGGGTCTCATAAGATTTTTTCTGAAGTCAATATTTTCGGACATAACGGCTACGGAATAAAAAAAAAGTGCCCTCCTCCCCCTCTAACCTTTGTCCACAAAATATCATGAAGTTTAAAGAATGCTTTAAAATAAAACTATTTCGAACATAATCGGCCCAGCGGTTTTCGAATAACTACGGACTCCATATAATACTGAGCATGGTCCGACATGCTCTTGGCCGGTTTTGAAAAATCTCTAGTAGCCACTAAGGATGTCATATTAATTTCACTAGGGGTGAAATAATAGTACATACGTATACGTATGTCATTCGTCTTTACTATATTGATATCAAAAATAAAAGTCGGTACCTACATAAATGCATTTTTAACTTTGACGTAGGTATAGTAGGTAAGAAGGTTGCAGTGTTGTCGGATTTCGGTAGCAATGACATGTTAAAAACGTGTGTCTATAAATATTTCAGTTATTTTTACTATTAATTTTACGTCTGTAAGCTATATTCACAATTTTTTGCAAGACTTTAATAAAATAAAGTGAATGAAATATGAGCAGCACACCTTTCGCATAAATTGTTCCGTTATTGAAACTATAATATTATTCTGTCCATTTCCACGACTCGAATCATCAATCATGAGGTTTCATGCGTCATTCATTTGAACCCCGCACAGGCCCAATTCGCAATCAAAGTGAAACCAATTTTTCAGTTCGCCGTAACAAGTTTAAATTCACAATCACTGATAATTGTGTATTCGCTCGGTTTTCTGTGTTTACATGCAAACCGGCAAAGCAAAGTATTGTACGACCGCATTCAGGCAAAATTTAGGCCAGATGCTGCTCGTTGTTTGCAAGCGGGTACACTTTATGGCTTCATTTACTTAAAACATTAATGCTACCTATACTTTTTTAAGGATGCGTACCCGGAAAGTGCCTCTATTAATATGCCTCCAATGTCATCTGTCTGACTCTTGAGTAACTTAAATGTACCGTAATAATAAAATAATATATTTTTAGGGTTCAGTAGTAAACTAGGAACCCCTACAGTTTCGGTGTCCGTCTGTCCATCTGTCCGTCTGTCTGTTTGTCCACAGCATATCTCAATGGCCGTTAGTACTTGAAATTTTCATTTCGGTAAAAGTGTTAATATTAATTACGCCGACAAAGTATTTGAATAAAATAGTAAAAAAAAGTTCCATGTAACTCCCGTACACGAATATTGGAGATGTTTTTTTATTCTAATGTAATCCTATAGTGTGAGGTATCGTTGCATAGATCTTTTAAAAATAAATTGTTTCTCAATTGTTGCAAATGTGACCAGAGAATTAAATGAATTCAATATATTCGTGTTGCGTGGCGGGCATAATACTACCTACGTGTACTTTTTTTCTGCGCATTTAACAACAAAACCTCAATACATACAATAGTACCTAGTAGTACCTACTCACGCGTGATACAAGTATTGCTGCTTCCTATCCGGCCTCGCTTTAACACTGTCCATAGCTGGCGGCCTTAGTAAAAGTTAAGTAGGTACTTAACCGGCTATCTCCATGGCTTTTACGCACCTCCCATTTTTCGCACTGTCAAAACTAATAATGAACAAAAAAACTGTTATAAAATTAATTATTAGTTACAGACATTTAATCTGAATTTCACAAAGTAATGTTTCAGAGTTTTAATATCACGAATACCGAATTAGAATATCCCTTTTTTAAATCCGAATATTTTTTTTCGATTGAGTGGAATTACTGACGAATTATTCCAATTACTGGTATTTTGTGTGGTCGAAGTTCTAACCAAACCTACTTTTCTGGTAGCAGCTAGTTTATGTGTGGCTCATAATCCTATAGTGTGAGGTGTGGGGTATCGTTGAAAAGGTCTTTGAAAACAAAAAGGGTCTCAGCAAAAAGTTTTTTTCGTAACTCCATATTTAACCTATAAAATAAAATATTTTTTTAAATAATTGTCCCGGCCGTTCTTGCATAACTACGGAACCCTACACTGATTATGGCCCGACATGCTCTTGGCCGTTTTTTTTATATCTGAACTGGCAAAAATAATTACCGATATAAGTAATTGTCAAACCTGCCGGTAAATAAATGTAACCTGTAGAAATCAGCCGAGCATTCAGACATTACAAACGAATTCATTTCCATAGGTAGGCAAATATTAAACCAGTAGGCTTAGCACAGGATTAGCGCGCGCCTCGAGATAGACTATCCTATCCATCCCTCTTTTATTCATATGGTTAGTAAAAGATGGAAAATCTATCTCACGGCGACATACTGACATATCAATCATGTGCTAAGCATACAGGTGCTATATATGCTAACAAGTTTCATAGCCATATATATACATACTTAAAAATAATGTGGTCGTAATAAATCATAATTTGGAATTATATAATTAACCTGTAACCTTTCAGAATGTTTTGCAAATTGCTTTTTGTAGCCGGCCCACAACACTACAATGAATCTAACGAGATTTTCTAGGCAATTAATTTAAATGGCAATTAGTTGGGCGAGTTCAAGTTTCTCAAAATTGATATATTACAGTTTAACGCTGTATAAGTATAAGTCCACTTGTGTAATCCGAGCAGCCCGTAACACGAGTTTAAATAGTGGTAGTGTCAAAAATGTATGGACTTAGTCGGTTAACCCCGTGTTAGTTAATTAACTGTAGATTGTGCAAGTGTTAGAACTTTAAGCTTCAGTTTGACTGAGCTAGATAGAACACAATTTTAATAATTATTACTTATAAATGAACAAGCTAATTCGCTTTGTAATAATAATAATTTGATAACTGAAACTGAACGAATAATTGGATTACGCTGCTTGTATTCAAGTGCGATATAAATAGCTACATCTACCTATTATTAATATGAAATTGCTGCAGTATTGAACGGATAATGGAATACCTACCTCGAAATTTTATATGGAATGATTTAGAGAGGCAGAATTTTATTACTATGATACATATCTAATACGAGTATGTTCCGTAAATTGCGTAGTGAATCCGGCGTTATTATTTATATTATCGTGGCGCGGCCGGTAGACATTTACATGTTGTGGCCTGGCGTTATCGAGTGCGTAATCAGTTTATAACGTCTAAATAAGCAGCACCACACCGACAGACCTGTTATTTACTACTATGCAAATTACCGCGTAGAATGTTCTCATAAATCTACGGGAAACCACAGCGCGGGAGACAACTATGCTATTATCACCCGATTTGGTATACGCACTTGATATGAGAATAAACAAGTTAATCATAACAATGCTAATGATATGGAAGAACCAATTCGATATTGTACAACGTTTACTTGAAATACTAGTATTTGACGTTAAATAGAGAACTACTAGAATAGCCGGTTAGGTACTGGATGCTAGGGATCTGATGCTTTTCGTTCATTCGAGAAGTTGGACGTCGTATAAGGGAGAGGTCTGACGCCCGCGCGGGGTTGTATCTGGCGCAATGGTTAGGTATCCCTCGCCATACAACGGGGTGCGTTACCCCGTTGTATGGCTAGTGTGATGGGTACCATTGCTTCAGATACGATCCGTACAACCCGTGGGGGATTTTTCGATTGATTTGAGTTAGTTTGTTTTATTAATTATATTTCATTAATTTTATAGTATCGTAATATATTTATTCCATAGTTTAAGTGTTTTAACACATTATATTTTTACAAGTATGTAATTTAACGTTAGATATTACATTATTTCGGTTCTTTTTATTAGCATCATGTACTTAATGTGGTTTAATAATTGGTTGTTTTGATTTGAATAAATAAATATATTACCAAGTACTTAAGGTGGATTTATACCAAACGAGCGAATGCTCATTCTGTCCCCACTCTACGAAATTCGTTCGCTACACAAAACGTAATTCCTCGAAATTCGTTGATTTCGTAGAGTGGGGGATAGAATGAGCATTGTCTCGTTTGGTGTAAATCCACATTTACATCAGAGTTGGGCATTTCGTAATCAATTCCCGATTACAATATTACTTGATTTTACTTTGTAATGTACTTATGGGTAGCATATTACTTGTAATGTAATGTCGTGAAACGGAATATTACAATGACGTATGAAGGAGTCAGTAATAATCTATAGCATATTAGCATTACTAATACTTTGGAATCAACATGTCGATTCAAAATTACTGGAATCGTTGACCATACTTCTAGATTACTTTTTAATTACTTTAATGTTAGGACGTGCGAATTTTAATATTATTTTCACTCCGAATCGCTAAACTGAAGTGGCAGTGGGCGGGGCACATTGCGCGTAGAACCGATGGCCGTTGGGGCGGGAAGGTTCTTGAGTGGCGGCCGCGTACCGGAAGGCGTAGCGTGGGTAGGCCCCCCACAAGGTGGACCGATGACCTGGTGAAGGTCGCAGGAGTCCGCTGGATGCGGGTGGCGCAGGACCGGTCATTGTGGCAATCTTTGGGGGAGGCCTATGTTCAGCAGTTCAGCATGATGATGATGATGATGATGATGATGATACAGGTATGTACAGTCGGAATCCGACTGTAGGGTCCATTAGATCCAAGATGGCGACACATTTTTGCAATTTTTGTCATTATACTCGATTTCGACTAATACACATACGTGGAACCCGAATTTGGGGTTCATTTTAAGATCCAAGATGGCGGCACATTTTTTTTCTTTTTTTTTGTCATTTTTGTCATTGTACTCGTTTTCGACTAATACCCATACGTGGAACCCGAATTTAGGGTCCATTTTAAGATCCAAGATGGCGGCACAATTTTTTTCTTTTTTTTGTCATTTTTGTCATTGTACTCGTTTTCGACTAAAACACATACGTGGAACCCGAATTTAGGGTTCATTTTAAGATCCAAGATGGCGGCACAATTTTTTTCTTTTTTTTTGTCATTTTTGTCATTGTACTCGTTTTCGACTAATACTCATACGTGGAACCCGAATTTAGGGTCCATTTTAAGATCCAAGATGGCGGCACAATTTTCTTCTCTTTTTTTGTCATTTTTGTCATTATACTCGTTTTCGACTAATACACATACGAGGAACCCGAATTTAGGGTCCATTTTAAGATCCAAGATGGCGGCACAATTTTTTTCTTTTTTTTGTCATTTTTGTCATTGTACTCGTTTTCGACTAAAACACATACGTGGAACCCGAATTTAGGGTTCATTTTAAGATCCAAGATGGCGGCACAATTTTTTTCTTTTTTTTTGTCATTTTTGTCATTGTACTCGTTTTCGACTAATACTCATACGTGGAACCCGAATTTAGGATCCATTTTAAGATCCAAGATGGCGGCACAATTTTCTTCTCTTTTTTTGTCATTTTTGTCATTATACTCGTTTTCGACTAATACACATACGTGGAACCCGAATTTGGGGTTCATTTTAAGATCCAAGATGGCGGCACATTTTTTTTCTTTTTTTTTGTCATTTTTGTCATTATACTCGTTTTCGACTAATACACATACGAGGAACCCGAATTTAGGGTCCATTTTAAGATCCAAGATGGCGGCACAATTTTTTTCTTTTTTTTGTCAAATTTGTCATTGTACTCGTTTTCGACTAAAACACATACGTGGAACCCGAATTTAGGGTTCATTTTAAGATCCAAGATGGCGGCACAATTTTCTTCTCTTTTTTTGTCATTTTTGTCATTATACTCGTTTTCGACTAATACACATACGAGGAACCCGAATTTAGGGTCCATTTTAAGATCCAAGATGGCGGCACAATTTTTTTCTTTTTTTTGTCAAATTTGTCATTGTACTCGTTTTCGACTAAAACACATACGTGGAACCCGAATTTAGGGTTCATTTTAAGATCCAAGATGGCGGCACAATTTTTTTCTTTTTTTTGTCATTTTTGTCATTGTACTCGTTTTCGACTAAAACACATACGTGGAACCCGAATTTAGGGTTCATTTTAAGATCCAAGATGGCGGCACAATTTTTTTCTTTTTTTTTGTCATTTTTGTCATTGTACTCGTTTTCGACTAATACTCATACGTGGAACCCGAATTTAGGATCCATTTTAAGATCCAAGATGGCGGCACAATTTTCTTCTCTTTTTTTGTAATTTTTGTCATTATACTCGTTTTCGACTAATACACATACGTGGAACCCGAATTTGGGGTTCATTTTAAGATCCAAGATGGCGGCACATTTTTTTTCTTTTTTTTTTGTCATTTTTGTCATTATACTCGTTTTCGACTAATACACATACGAGGAACCCGAATTTAGGGTCCATTTTAAGATCCAAGATGGCGGCACAATTTTTTTCTTTTTTTTGTCAAATTTGTCATTGTACTCGTTTTCGACTAAAACACATACGTGGAACCCGAATTTAGGGTTCATTTTAAGATCCAAGATGGCGGCACAATTTTCTTCTCTTTTTTTGTCATTTTTGTCATTGTACTCGTTTTCGACTAATACACATACGAGGAACCCGAATTTAGGGTCCATTTTAAGATCCAAGATGGCGGCACAATTTTTTTCTTTTTTTTGTCAAATTTGTCATTGTACTCGTTTTCGACTAAAACACATACGTGGAACCCGAATTTAGGGTTCATTTTAAGATCCAAGATGGCGGCACAATTTTTTCTTTTTTTTTGTCATTTTTGTCATTGTACTCGTTTTCGACTAATACTCATACGTGGAACCCGAATTTAGGATCCATTTTAAGATCCAAGATGGCGGCACAATTTTCTTCTCTTTTTTGTCATTTTTGTCATTATACTCGTTTTCGACTAATACACATACGTGGAACCCGAATTTGGGGTTCATTTTAAGATCCAAGATGGCGGCACATTTTTTTTCTTTTTTTTTGTCGTTTTTGTCATTATACTCGTTTTCGACTAATACCCATACGTGGAACCCGAATTTAGGGTCCATTTTAAGATCCAAGATGGCGGCACAATTTTTTTCTTTTTTTTGTCATTTTTGTCATTGTACTCGTTTTCGACTAAAACACATACGTGGAACCCGAATTTAGGGTCCATTTTAAGATCCAAGATGGCGGCACAATTTTTAGCAATTTTTGTTTACTAGTTTTTGACTAATTCACGCACGTGGAATCCAAATATTCTATTTTCACTAGGTAGGTCCTTAGATCCTAGATCTTAAATTGACGATAAATTCGTGTATGTAAGAACGACTACAATGTCAATATATACAAAAAAAAAGAAAAACATTGTACCGCCATCTCGGATGTTAGAATGGACCCGAAAATCGGATTCCACGTATGCGAATTAGTCGGAAACGAGTATAATGATGAAAATTGCTAAAAAAAGTTGCCGCCATCTTGGATCTTAGAATGGACCCGAAAATCGGATTCCACGTATGCGAATTAGTCGGAAACGAGTATAATGATGAAAATTGCTAAAAAAAGTTGCCGCCATCTTGGATCTTAGAATGGACCCGAAAATCGGCTTCCACGGATGCGAATTAGTCGGAAACGAGTATAATGATGAAAATTGCTAATAAAAAAGTTGCCGCCATCTTGGATCTTAGAATGGACCCGAAAATCGGATTCCACGGCGAATTAGTCGAAAACGAGTATAATGATGAAAATTGCTAAAAAAAGTTGCCGCCATCTTGGATCTTAGAATGGACCCGAAAATCGGATTCCACGTATGCGAATTAGTCGGAAACGAGTATAATGATGAAAATTGCTAAAAAAGTTGCCGCCATCTTGGATCTTAGAATGGACCCGAAAATCGGATTCCACGTATGCGAATTAGTCGGAAACGAGTATAATGATGAAAATTGCTAAAAAAAGGTGCCGCCATCTTGGATCTTAGAATGGACCGAAAATCGGATTCCACGTATGCGAATTAGTCGGAAACGAGTATAATGATGAAAATTGCTAAAAAAGTTGCCGCCATCTTGGATCTTAGAATGGACCCGAAAATCGGATTCCACGTATGCGAATTAGTCGGAAACGAGTATAATGATGAAAATTGCTAAAAAAGTTGCCGCCATCTTGGATCTTAGAATGGACCCGAAAATCGGATTCCACGTATGCGAATTAGTCGGAAACGAGTATAATGATGAAAATTGCTAAAAAAAGTTGCCGCCATCTTGGATCTTAGAATGGACCGAAAATCGGATTCCACGTATGCGAATTAGTCGGAAACGAGTATAATGATGAAAATTGCTAAAAAAGT
>JALPQI010021469.1:0-16054 GCA_025490895.1 Thaumatotibia leucotreta
TGAAGTTTTTCGTGTAACGGCAATTTGCAAACCACACAAAAAAAGTTGATGCGCCCATTTTACGTATTATGGGTTAATGTCCGTAACTCTTGTAAAAATACTGATAAGTGAAAATTACCAACAATTGCGCATAATGAGTAATGAGTCACAGAATTATTTTAATTTATTAAATCTCGTTGCGGCAAAACACAGGCAATGTTTATTTACTGATAAGCGTTGGTGGTGAGATAATGTAGGTTTACGTGAATGTGTAATAAATAAAAACCGGTCAAGTGCTAGTCGGAATCGACCACGAAGGGTTCCGTAACATGCCAACCTCGTTAGCCTACTCAGTGACTCTGCCTACGAAGCTGAGGCTCCGGGTTCGAATCCCGCAGAGGATATTATTAGTTAATTTATTTATCACAAATATTTGAGGTTATCGTGGGACTAGGTGGATTTGTGTAAGGTAGGTGTATTTATTTGTTATAAAATTATTATAAAAAATCACGTTTGTTTTAAAGGAGACCCCATAAATATGAAATAACTATATTATTCTACTATTTAGTATTTGTTGTTATAGCGGCGGCTGCATCTTTATATTTGTGAAGCGTGACAGTTAGACAACTGAAATTTTGCGTGAAAATTTCAGTTGTCTAACTATCACGCTTCACAGCCTGGTGGTTGACAGACTGATAGAGAGACAGCGGTGCCTTATAGGGTCCCGTTTTAGGTACGGCACCCTGAATACGACTAAGGTAAATGTACCAGTGGATGACACTATAAGGAGCGATTTCATGCATTTTTGCAAAAAACTACGTAATTGTTAAACATATAGACTAAATGTGTATACAAATTTTTAGACAGGTTCCTCCTTTATGTTTTTGGAACAATTAGTTGTATATAACTAATACTGTTACGCTATAATTTCACTTTTCCGCGATGTCTCAAATTGTACCAGTGAATGACTGGCAATATTTTGAATGTCGCAAAGAATGACTATGAAAAAATAGGATTGATGTCCCAGTAAATGACATAGCATTGCATCACGTTTTACAATTGGTTACCTCAACTGCAAGTACGTTATTGCTACTGGTAAACTTGTAAAATAAAAAACTAACCAAAACGAGGTAGATATTTATTAAATGTCGAACAAAACTTTCAATTGAGTTATTAAAACTATTTTTACTACACGCAGTAACTACTAAAATATGTTTTTTTCTTCACATCCTTTGTAATTGCTCTCTATTTTTGCCATTTTTCATATTCAGATACGTTGCTGCTTGAAAAATATTTTTTCAGTCTATGTAGGTACGTATTTTTGTGGTAGGGGCTTTTTTGGTTTTTGACTTTTAAGGAAATGAAGATAGGGCCAGCTGTAGTATCGCTTGCCGAATCAAATTATGTTTATTTACAGTTAGTACAAACTTCGCCTTTATTTCACGTTATCATTGGTATAATTAGATAATTTTAGGGACATGTTTTCATTACAAATGCTTGTAACCAATGGATGACATATAGTTATGACCCAACGAATGACATATCACTACTCACTGTCATCCACTCGATCTCCATAGAAAAACAGTATATGACACCCATGTCAGACACTACTCACATGGCCCATAGAAACCTGTGTTTTTTAGAATAACTAAAATATACGTTCTATAGCTATAAAATACGATTCAAATTAAGATACATAAAATTACTATTTTGAGCGAGTGAATGACATGGGTGTCATCCACTACTAAACGCTATAATTTTGCTCCAGTATATGACATGCATCTAAAATACTGAACTAATTAAAATAATATACTTTAAATACACAATATCAATAGATTCATTTAAAGTGTTGGAGTTTCAGTAAACACTTTCTGAAAATTCGTTAAATCGAGGCTTATATGTTCACTTTTACAATCCAATGCCTTAGCAGATTCACTAAGAACACCGACGCACAAGCAACTTGAAGCACCTGTTCGCAAGAACCGTCTATAAAAATAAAAAAAATATTGTAGATGTCAAAGAAGGGTTTAAAACAAAAATCACAAATTGCACAGTCGCCTGGATACTGTATTTGGGTCAAATTAATAACAGTTTTCTTAATATTTAAATTAAATTGCAAAAAAGTCATTCATTGGTACAGTGTCATCCACTCCTACATTTACCTTAGTCTAGACTATTCAATTGAACTAATTGAAAGATTATTTTTAATCCACTCGTGAGTTTTGCTTTCTAGATAGAGTTTAATCCCCTTATTTATAGGAGTAAGCTAAGATAAGAGACGTATATGAATAAGGGGGTTAAATTTCTCCCCACTTTATTTATCACCGGGTATATCTATTGTTGTTGCTTCAGACTATAATTCTAATACATTGGGTCCAAAATAATACTCGTGTAATGTTCTCATATACGTATTTATACATTTTATTTTGTTTTTTTCCAAATATATTTATATTCTGATTTTATAAAATTGAGTTGTAATAACCAAATGATACTTGACATTTCCTTTAGGACTCGCTTCCTTAATTTACTCATATTTACTTCGAATCCATTCAAAAGTTATGAAAAGGGGAATCTGATGTCGGAATATTATATTTACAAGTATTATTCTTCAGTCAAACGAGAAAAGGAACGAATAAGGAAAATTGTAATAGCCTACAGCTATTTATAACATTTATCAATGTAAAGTATTTATAATAAATTTATATGTTGATTTTACTCGTTTGATTCGCTACATCATGTATATTTGAACATAAGCTACACTTTGCATATGACAGCTGATTTAATAATTCAATAGTAAAAACATACATAAGTTAGGTAATAACAAAACGTAAATACTCATCGAAGAATATAATAAAAGCAGAAATAATAATGACAATATTTAAATATATTCACAAACGATTATCACTCATAAATTTTTACGATAAACTAGTATTAGTTGCGTAAACTTACTTTTAATATTATTTAATACTAGCTAATTACTCTACCTATTAAAAAAAACCCTCAAAATCCATTGCGTAGTTTTAAAGGTTTAAGCGTACAAAGGGACATAGGGACAGAAAAAGTGACTTTATTTTATACTATGTAGTGATACATTTCGGGCATGTTATACCCGTGGTCGCAGGCAGACTGAACTGACATGAACGAACTTACAATCTTAAACAATCAATTCTAAAACTTACCATTGTAATTTTTAGTCTTTTACAATTTTGTAACACTGTCAGCCGGAATCAAAACACTAGCACAATCACTACAGTATTCCAGTCACTAGCACATGTATTCGTAGCACTAATACGAAGTCGATTCCGATGGAGCTGAAGGAAGGACGAACACGTCGTACGCAGTCCGCGTTTCAGGGAGTACTGCCGCCGTACCGCCAGCCAGCCATGCTCCGACTCACAAATTCTGCTACTCAGTCTCTTATACAAAACCGACCTATTCCGAAAATTTAAGTTCACCAAAATTGTTATTTAAGAAATCTGGTTAAGAGTGAACAAGTTATACAGGGCCCATTCAAATCGGTCAGTATGAGAAAGTCTGAAACTATAAGACATACGAAGATTTGTTTTTAGGAACCATGTCACCGATTTTGATAAAAAGAAATACTGCATTCATACATTTGATGAAAAAAACTGTACCCAGCTAGGGAATCGAACTCGGTTGTTTTGAAAAAATAAACTTACACAATTTCTATTTAGATATCGTTTGCGTAGGTCTTAAGCAGTAAATGTCTCTAAGAAACAGTCATGATGTCTAAAATGAATGGAATTCATTGTTTTCACGGAAATCGTGATCGTGTGTAAATCTTAAGGATTTTTTTTTTCATATTTATCTACGCAGTTTTCCTTATTATCAAAATCAATGACTTGGTTCCTAAGAACAAATCTTCGTATGTCTTGTAGTTTCAGACTTTCCCATACTGACCGATTTGAATGGGTAACCCTGTATACAGTGTTTTTCTACTCGTCGACTGTAATATATTTGAGTTAAGATTACGTACATAAAATTATAATCATATACATTTACGTCGAGTTCGCAACTCAACAATAATTTATTATTTACATGGTACTCAACTGAAAACCTCTTTATTATAACACGATTGTGTTAAATACCATTATTTATCGATTTCAAATGGTAATATTCGAGGCAAGGATAATCTAATTTCATAGTGCAGCGGCTAAAATGGCGCCGGTTTTGATTAAATTCTGGGCAAAGCAGTGTAGAACAGTGTAAGTGTATAATAATATAAGTTTGCAATATCGTGATCGTGTGTGGGTGTAGTCTATTTTAAGGAATAATTTCTTGTGTAGGTTGGGTTCGAGACAGGCACGAAAAGATCAAGCTTAATTTGGAATTTCTTGGCAGTGCCGATTTGAACTCTCATTAATTTTGAACCTTATTAAAATAAAAAAATTGGAAACCGCCTACACGATTGAAATACTGTAACATTTATAGATCGTTTTCATTACACTTGTTGTCTAAGCGCGCCATTGCTTACGTGCGTAGCGGGAGTAATTAATAGAAAAGTGAAATTCCCTAGGGAGTAATAGAAATGTTAGTACGTCATTTAATAATATTATGTCTTAAAGCTTATTTTTTTGTCGGCAAGTGTGATGAAAAACATTGTATGCATCACGGTCGGTAAGCGGAATACTAGCTCGAGTCAACTACACACAACACAACACAATATACTATTACGCTTTCGCCACAGAGTTATAAGGAAAACTAATAAAAAAAACCGGCCAAGTGCGAGTCGGACTCGCGCGCAAAGGGTTCCGTACCATTATCAATTTATTATTAAAAAAATACAGTTAAATCAACCTACCTCAAAAACTATATGAGATAATTGAATCAAACCAAAAATCGTTGATAGAGTTTATTAATGTGCATAACATATTTTTTTTTTTGAATTTTATATCGCGTAGTTTAAAAAATAGAGGGGGGGGGGACACATTTTTCAGACTTTGAGAGCTGATATCTCGAAAACGAATTGCTTAAATAAAAATGAGATTTATAAACCTTCATATCATTTTCAAAGACCTTTCTATTAATACCCCACACGCTTATATACAACTAAAATTTTTTTTCTATCCCTCAGTTACATGTATGGAGGGCCCCCACCCCAATGGTTTTTTTTACAATTTAGTATCATAATCCTGTAGCGGTTCATACAACACATATTCTCACCAAATTTCGTTACTGTAGCATTTATAGTTTCCGAGTAAATCGGCTGTGACAGACGGACAGACGGACAGACGGACATGACGAATCTATAAGGGTTCCGTTTTTGCCATTTTGGCTACGGAACCCTAAAAAGAAACAAACCCTAAAAATATCACAGATGTGAATAATACATCATCGGATTGTTATTATTTTCATTGTATCGTCTAAATTCAGTTTTCTCTCTCAACTAGCTTCAGCGTAATGGATACTTGCAAAATAATATTCATCGTGACTGGATCCTACAATATATAAATTATAAATAGATGGCATATTTGTGTAAGATGTCCCAAAATATTTTTATTTTATTTATTTTATAGGATACACTGAATCTGTCCTATATGCCTATCTGCTGACTTTTAGTTTAAACTAAATAATATTTGAACGTATTGTGAAACACAAATCAAATTATTTATTAACTAAATATTTTGATTAGTGCTTTTATTTTTTCTCCAGTAGTCACACTTCTTAATACTATATAAATTTTAAATATTGGATGTCATATACCAAATAAAAATCGACCAAGATCACCAACGTCCGAGGTGGGGACCTCCCCATATGTTATATGACATCCAATATTTATAATTTAAATTATATTTCATGCTTTATTTATAAATTTTCCTATCATCGTTAGGTAATTAATAAAATACACATAGTCACATATCAAATAACCCAAAAAATCGCGACATGCCACCCACCTTAAAATACTCACAAAATATGTAAATATAACGTATATGAGACGAGAAAGTTATTTCAAAACTGCACTTCATTTAGAAGTTGTGAAAGGGCCGTGGGACAGAATGACAGGGGAAAGGGTTACAGCTTCCCGTAGGGTCGTCCGGGATTAACTGTTGGAGCCTGATCTTGATCCTGACATGTACAGTCGACGTCAAAGATATCGTTACAATTTAGGTGCCAAATAGTAGATTGTGTCACAAGGGATCAAAATGGTATATTTCTGACGTGGGCGTATATTGAATCCTGAGCGTATTGAAGGATTCAAGCGTTAAAGCCCAAGACGAAATAATTTTGATACCGTGTGACACGTACTGCTTTTCACACCACCTATGAGAAAAATAAAAGATATATCACATATTTAATATTTATGCAATTAATCGATTCTGAAGAAATTTTTATCAATTATGAACGTACTGTTTATTTTCATATTTCATTGTAATTTTTTAGGCTGGCAATAGAAAGTCCTTGGACAGAAAAGTGCCACTTTGATCCTAGCAGGGAAGAAAAGACCCGTATTCGAATAGGTGGTGTGAAAAATATATTTTCTCAAACTTGCTACGGAATGTTGATGTTACTTACTTTAAATTAAGCCCGGAAATATTATGTATCCGGTGTCATATGCTAAGATGACATGTAAAGAGATTTCATGTATTTATTTCACACCTAGGACTGCAAACAAACTGTCTTTTGTTTTGAAACGTCAAATTGTGACACTAGGTCTTGACATACTGCCACAGAAAAAAAAATAACCTAAGAACTAATGTCTATACCAACAGGTAAAAGGATACCTCAAACAGATTAAAAAAAAAGTTAAGCGCGAATGTTTTTTTTTTAATGTTGTACGATACTGTACTATTGGTTTATTTACAAATCAAATAGTATGGTTCGGCGAAATCAGTTCGTTTTATTTCATGGCAAGTTTGAGAAAAGCACTATACAAATCTCGGCGAGAAACAGAGTTACAGGCCGCGTATTCCTATCTGGCCTCAGTTCCTTCGGCCAGATATATCTACTTGGCCTGTAACCCTTCGTCTCCCGTCCTCTATAGTAATGTACTATTACACAACCTTATTGTCAAGGCAATAAAGTCGTGTAAATTTATTTTTGGCACCTAAACCGTAACGATATCTTTGACGTCGATTGTACCTACAGGATCTAATAAATGTATAGGTAGCAAGGAAAGTTGCTGGAGAATTAAATAGTGCTGGTGACAATTTCTTGTTCTCAGATTTGATTACAATTGATGTATGTAGGTATTACCAACCGCGATTAGAATGGAATTTGAAAGTACTGTTGACACAACAATGTATAAGTTAATCAAGACATGTCAAGATAAATGCAGAGAAAGTGACATATTTTAAATGCAGAAAACGGTTGTGGTAAGAACAATTTACTGAGTTTTTGCTACTTAAACAAATGCTTATTATCAATTTATTGAAAGTTTTTTTTTTTAATAAGTAACTTTTATTTTCATCATACCTAAATAACTTAACACAGTAGAAAACAATCAAACAAAAAAAATCAATTAGATCGTCACCGATATCCATAAGTAGTAGGTAAAAATGAAAAACCTATTCACAATTTTTTTGACAAACTAGCTAATGGTATAATTTATTCATACTAACAATCACAATTATTCATCAAAGTGATATTAAATGGGTATTTCACGATGTTCCATGTACAATACTGTACTTAATGCTCGCTTCTTCTCTTAAAGTTCTTTAAAAACAAACGATCGATGGCAATTACGTAAGTAGCTTTAATGAGCTCTTTCCATGCGAGAGAGGGCGGCATCGGAGAAAATAAACTGAATCTTACAAAGTTAATATTGTATTGAGACCTTTTGACTAAAAAAGTAGATCGTTACCTAAGTGCTGCAGGCGTTGGTTTGGAGTATTAATACTTTCGTTGTGAAACTAGTTTTTTATACCAAAATGACAAAAAAAATGTGATTCTATGGTACTTAAGGGTCTCTGATTTGGGGAGACCTAATTGACGTGTAAGGCACTGGTCTCACCGCGAGCTACTAAGCTATGAACTATCGGCTATAAACACGAACAACAGATACGCACTCCCGTCTTAATAAAAAAGACACGGCGAAACTCGCCCAACTATTAGCTATCACCGCCGGGCGAGTATCGCCGTGTCTCCCATAGTTCATAGCTTAGTAGCTCGCGGTGAGACCAGTGCCTAAAGTTACCTCATACGTTACATTACACACGTTACATTTTTCTTGGTTAACAGTAAAGTGAATGATCTGAGAAAATACGCTTTAAAGTACACAGGACGTAAATTTAATATGGGCTAATCTCTTAATGACGATTAGCATAGGTGGTACGTAATATTCTTCTTCTTAATGTTATTTAATTAGCTTAGTCTATAGAAATATAGACATTTTTTACTTAGAATTACAATTAAAAATGTTATTACAAAATAAGTATAAGTACCCATATATAAATCATATTCCTGGTTTAATTTGTCGCCCGTAACTTAGTTGTGTAGAGTGTAGACCAAATAATCCAAAGATGTATCTCTTAAGATATTTTATACCTCCACTTATCCTCCAGTGAAACGAGCGAATACCTACAGTATAAAAGTTTGCATTTCTGGGTAATCAGTGAAATCACAATCAGTGTTTAAACAAGCCACAGCTGTATTAAACAAACGAACGTCACATTCCGCTACTTTACCTTGAAATCGAGATTTGTACGTACAACGCTCTTCCGAGATTACTTATCAAATTGTTACTTAAATTACGTAAGAGATATATACGATATTATGTAATGAAAATTGATATATTCTGCTCGTGTGTCCTCGTAACGTATGGCCGTATGGCCCGCCATAAAAAAAAACTTATTTTGTATCTTGCTTTGTAAGGAATAGTGGTGAATTTGGTCTGTTTGTCAAATCAATCAAACAAATGAAATGCGACTTTATTAAGTTCATGAAAGGTTTAAATTTCATTGAAGTGAAGTGTACATTTTAATCCGATTGCGTAGAAGCGATGGCCGTTGGGGCGGGAACGTTCTCGAGTGGCGGCCACGTACGTGAAGGCGTAGCGTGGGTAGGCCCCCCACAAGGTGGACTGATGACCTGGTGAAGGTCGCAGGAGTCCGCTGGATGCGGGTGGCGCAGGACCGGTCATTGTGGCAATCTTTAGGGGAGGCCTATGTTCAGCAGTGGACGTCTTTCGGCTGATATGATGATGATGATGATGAAGTGTACATTGTAATGTACATTGAGCCCTATGAGGATATCATAGACAAATAACGGGAACGTCAAATAATAGTATTCCCTAGTCCCTAGAAGCACACACAAATGTAAATCGAGAAAAATAAATAAAAGTAAACATTATTTAGGTCGAATTGCACAATCTCAGGTTGGGTCGCTACTAAGAGGTTAAAAGATGAGATGTAGTAAAAAAAATCTTCTAAATACACGTGTCAATCATCATCCCAAACCGATTAAACACTGAACGCTAAACGTATTTGTACTGCCAGCAATTTTAGCATTAAATGAGTATATTTTAGGAAATTTATAATTAGCGTCGAAATTCTTTTAAGTCGCAAAGTAATTCGAAGAACAGAAAGGTTTTTCTGCTGGAATTATTTAAAACCATAAAAGAGCGCCTTTAAGTTATTAATAATTAACGAGTTGTTCAAGTTATTATCAGACAAAGGTTCTTAAAAACAGAGTAAAAACAATTAATGATCAATTTTCCTTCCTGGTCAGTTAACTCTGTAGCAAAACAGGAAAATGTAATCACTTCAATGGACTTGTTTCCTTAAGAAGTAATATCTAATTAGTCTTTCAGTTTTATCAAAAAATGTTATACATTTTTTCGTCAATTAAAAAAATATATGATGCAGATGTGGCACGTTGAAGTGTCATTCAGTCATGGAAAATTTTTTAGCAAGAAATGGTGCCAGCAACCACGAAATCAAGCCGTTTGTATGGATCTGGTTGCTTATAGACAAGTTGTCTATCGCTAACGCTTAGTCGTCAATCGTAAACGAAAGCACCTTAGTCACCAAAACAAGCCAACCTTCCATAGGGTTTACTAACAAGTGGATGAAAATTTTATGGTATACAGGGTGGAAAGGGACGACGTTCCTTCCCGCTACCAACCGAGTCTATCAACCATTACGATGAACTTTCAGTATGGGACCAACATCGAAAGCGGACATGGAAAATTGACTTTTCCATACTATTGAACTCTAACTAATCATTCACTTTGTATGAGGGGTTAATTTTTTTTTTTTATATTTCGATGTTGGTCCCATACTGAAAGTTCATCGTAATGGTTGGTAGATTCGGTCGGTAGCGGGAAGGAACGTCGTCCCTTTCCACCCTGTATTATCACTTCCCAAAATATTATTCCCATAGTTTCATTTGGCAGAATCAAAATTAACGCTACGCAGACTTGCCTTTGTATATTATAATGTTCCAATCTAACGTAACCTAGTTTAAATCTAACTAATCCACTTAACCTAACCTATATCTAAGATTGGCCCTTGTGGCATTGTACCGAGGATGCTGGCGGCATTTCCTCGCTGTATCGCAATACTGATGCGTTGTGCGAGGAAGTCACCAGCTCTTCGGTCTTTAGTTACATCAACCAGACGTTTCGCGATCTCAGCAAACAATTTGCGTGCGCTGGGGCCCCATGAACCTAAAAACCTAGTTGCTAAATAAAAATTCAGCCAAATTTGGCCAAATGAAAGTTGGAAAATAATAATTTGATATGCCAATTAATGATCATCTGTCATAAGTTGGTTGGGAAGTAAAATTGGGCGAAAAATATTTTGGCATAATAGCATTACACCGTGGGATGTGACTAATACGTACAGCCAGCAATGAAGGGTTATATCAAAATAGTACATTACGACACAAGTGAAATTCAAAACGATGGGCGATGTTTTAAATCGACACGAGTTACGAATTTCCTTTTTGCACGTGTCTCGTACGACGTTTTTAGTACAGATGGCCCTCCGAAGTTTTGGACCTGACGTAAAATGAGTGAATCTGTAAAATGTAATTACCTATTTCTGTGACGCTGGGCAACACAGAAATAATGCCCACTGCAGTAATGTATCGTGGTGTTACCGTAAACGTTCGGTGGCTTTAATTATGTGGTGTTGCTATATGCGCCTGAATTAATGATGGAATTTCAAAACACATGGTATTTCTCACAAATAGCCGCGTTCGCATGTACTAATGGTCATGGCAACTAGTTAGAATTACAGTGACATACCTAATGATTTTAAAGGATTATTATAATTTGAAGGGTCCACGGAAAAAACATGTCCAAAGCTTAAAAAAATCAGGGCAAATTCACACCTTATTCTGTTAAAAGTAAGGTGGTTTTTCCTTTTTCTTTCTGTGGACCCTTCATTTAGAGATGCTTCTGTTACGAACTATCTATTTTTGAAGCCGTCAAATGGCCACTGCTGGCCTAGCCACGATGCCATTCTGGAATTTTATGCGATAAGCGATAAGTAATAAATGTATGAGAATGACAGATTAGTACGAAAAGTCACGTGACCATTTCCATATATTATTATAGTGACGTGACTTATCTATGTTACGGAAAGCGTGGTACGGGTATCACTGGTTCGTATCTGGATTAAACGGACTCCGTTAAAATTTTAGCTCCTGTTACAGACAACCCCAGGTATAAGGAATATGAGTACCTAGTTTATGTATTTACAAATTTTTTTATCACAATTCGCTGTATGATTGTGATATCTTGCCTCTTATCTATGACCCTATAAAATAATCCTTTCTTTCTTAATTTGAAAACTAATAGCGCGTTTCGTGTTAATTTAGATTTATTAAATCAATTAACTTAGAATCATTAATGGTGGAAACCCTGAGTTTCAGGTCAAGAATTCAGGATATGTAGGTATAGAGTAGAAAGGTCGTTGCTCATTGATCAAATCATCATCCCTCAATAATTGAAAAGGGTATAGATATAACGAAGTTCACGCAAACTGGCGCGCAAAATCTAGAATGTTTATACGTACATATTTTATGTATTTAGGTCTGAGATAGCTCTTAACATTAAAAAAAGTATCCTTTTATCTTTGTTTCCTACAAGTTTTATTTTGAACTCGTTACAAAACTTTTTAAAAGGGTATCCTGTAAATAAATTCGTCCAGAACTCAGGGCCCTGTGAATATTTATTAAGGTATAAGCCTTAAAGGAAGATACAACATTTTAACAACAAAATTATTAATCCATCCATTATTAATAGGTTTTTAATAAATTATTATTAAAAATGGATGGATTCATGGTGTGTTGCAATAGATTCTATTAAGGATTGAATACCCAAAGTACATTTTTCAATAATTTATTTAGGTACAATACACGTTTCGGGGTTTCCGGAACTAGTGTTGATTTTATTTTATTTTATTCTGTTTTAACACAATATTGAAGAGCAGGTTTACAATATATTTATTAAACTGTACACATTATACATATAAAAAGCATACTATAAATAATAATTAAAACTAAAGTAAACCATCAAGTTGAAACTAAATAAACTAAAGCAATGAAATATTAACTAAAACTGAAGTAACCTATCAAATTAAGACTAAATAAAACACATTGGGATTTAATATGAAGTAAGTACTAATTGCCATGTGATGACATCAGTAAGAACACATTTGTCACCACCCCAACTCTTCCTGAGGTAGTCGTAAGAGTCGACTAAGGGATTGAAGTGTCACTGATTTTGATTCGATAATTGATGATCAGGAGCAGCGTCATCATAGCAGTCAACACTACTGCGATATCGGATTCACTTGCCTAGCGTGGCAATTATGGGCATTTGAGCCAATCAACTTTTCGATCGACATATTTTCTGTCTGCTGCGTTATTTTTCATGAACTTACAAATGTATGTCAATTAATACTATACACATTTTTTACAATGAAAAACAGTTAGAACCTAAATGTATCGATGTGAACTTGTGTAGGGCTTAAGGCATGTACAATTTATAACCACATTTACGAAACTTGATGAAATCGTCACCTGCGTTACGGGACTAAATAGTGTCGATCGAAATGTTGATTAGCCCATTTACCTCCTAATGCGGTAATAATATCTTACACAGCCTAGTCCCACGGTAAGCTCATTTAAAGCTTGTAGGGATACCAAGCGACGACATAAATAATAAACAGCCACGACCAAGGAACAAATATTTGTGATAAATAAATAAATATCTTGGGACACCTCACACAAATCGACCTAATCCCACGGTAAGCTCAATTAAGGCTTGTGTGGGTACCAGGCGACGATATATATAATAGATAGATACATATAGATACTTAAATTCATAGACAGCCATGACCAAGGAACAGATATTTGTGATAAATAAATACACAAATAATGCCACTGCCGGGATTCGAACCCGGAACCTCCAGCTTCGTAGGCAGGGTCACTACAACTAGGCTACGGAGGCTGACAAATAAATACACAAATAGTGCCCTTGCCAGGATTCGAACCCGCAACCTCCAGCTTCGTAGGCAGAGTTACTAGGCTACGAAGGCTGACATGATGAAACACTAATTGCATACAAAATCCACGCCAGCGCTTGTGACTCCACCTGTACGTCGACGTCAAAGATATCGTTACGATTTAGGTGCCAAAGATATATTTACACGACTTTATTGCCGTGACATTAAGGTTCGTGTAAATATATTTTTGGCACCTAAACCGTAATAATATCTTTGACGTCGACTGTACAATACAAATTTCATGAAACAACTTCAGAAACGGTACACAGTCGTTACAAAACACAATTGTCACTAACTTCGGCCAAATAAATTAAATTAAGCCACGAGGCTGCGACAGGTGCTGGACTGCTCTTGGTACTATCGCCAACCTAGTTAACTGAATACTTGTGCACTTCATGCGCATTGCATTAAGAGTAAATAATTTATTGCCTAATGGGTTCGTACGCATAGTAATAGGAGAAGCTTACGTCCAATAGTGGATTATAATTAGGCTTAGGACATTTCTTAGCATATCGTGGTTCTAAAATCCTTGGAGCCGCTATGTGTAAAATTTTCGAAGTCAAAGTCAAAGTGTAATCTAATCTATTTAATATTAAATATAACGATTTATACATACTGTCACATCGTAACAGAGTTTAATTTAATCGCACGTAATAAATTTTAAAAAACGAACTCGATTTCATAAAAAGTGCATGAAAAATTATACCAAACACCATGAAAAAACTAGACAATTAGTGTTCAAGACAAAACTAGAAAAAGTCTTAGATCAGAACTAGAGATGAATGGCGAAAGATGTTGTTTTTCTCAAAAGTTTCGAATCTTTTATATAAATTACATGTAACTTTCGAAAATAAACAAACCTGACGTTTGTACGGCTTTGAAGCAAATAGACTTCACTTCCCGTTGACGTCACATCGAGCATAGATTAATGATTCCAATTTATAAGTATTTCATCATAATTAATAATTTCAAACTCTTTAGTCAACTGATATTGAGATGTAGTCTGAGCAAAATGAAAAGTCACGTGTTTGTACGAGAGCCAATACATTCGGAGTCTCATAATGCAATAAAATAATGCAAAAAAAGTATTTTATACTGAAAGTATATTATATTGAAAGATGCGAAAGGTTCAATCGAAACTATGTAAAGAAAGACACTGTATTTTATTGAAAAATACGATATGTATATTTCGTGTTATTTTCATCGCTACTCGGAACCCTGATTTCGACGACGTCCGAAATTTGGTCATAATGCACCATAAAGGTGCGGTTAAACTAAAAGAGCATTCGCTGTTCTAACCTCCCACTCTACGAAATTCGATCGGTACACAAAACGTGATTGGTTGATTTCTTAAAACGGGCGCTAGAACAGCGAATGCTCTTTTGGTTTAAACGCACCTTAATAAAGAAATACCACGATACCGACGTTAATGACGTTTGTTTTCGAAACACAAACGACCTTAAAGACTTTCATCGCTAGTTCTGATTTAAGACTTTTTCTAGTTTGTTTTGAACACTAATTGTCTAGTTTTTTTATGGTTTTTGGTATAATTTCACATGCACTTTTTATGAAATCGAGTTCATTTTTTAAAATTAATCACGTGCGATTAAAATGAACTCAGTATCGATGTGACAGATCTGATGTGGTAGGTATAAATCATTATATTTAATATTACATTACACTTTGACTTTGACTTCGAAAATTTTACACATAGCGGCTCCAAGGATTTTAGAACCATGATATGCTATGAAATGTCCTAAGCCTCATTATAATAGGCTGATGTGATAAGAATTAAGTAAAATAATGGTCTTGATAGTTTATGAATAATACTTTTAGATAGTTACTAGTTATAGTCGTTGCAAGTCCGGTATGGAGTGAGTTACTGGAAAATTTATATTAGTTTAGATTGTGGATCGTATCGGCAGTTTCAGTTTGTTTAACCTGGTTTGTAAATAGTTGAGGGCAGTCGTTAAGTGGTTTTCGATTGCGATTTGTTTCATTTATTTTATAGGATTAACTTTTACCAGGCTATCTTAGATAGTTCAATTGTTCTATTTATAAAATAACGCTATTGTAACGGATTATATCCAGTATATTAATTAAATTTACCGGCATTGTAATCTGTAATGACGGATGACACTTGACGTTTAATAGACGGCTGACATTTGACGTTTAATAATATATATTTTATACATTGTCTGTGGAATAGAAAAAAAGTTTCATTAAAACATCGACAACCGGTGTTGTCATGGATTTTCAAACAATAGTATGCCATTTTTTTATATAAAGAGATGGTATTCAGCCTCCAACTATATTTTTTGCTGTCATAGATAAAGTTATGTATGCGACTGTGCATAAAATCACACTCGTGCGTAATGCCTCTCATTATGCACCAGCCACATAAATAACTATAATTACATCACAACGTTAAGTTTTTACCGATACGTTACTTGTTCAAATGGTTTTGGTGGCGCCCCATGGAGGGTATTCATTATATCCTATGCTAACCCCAGTTACGAGATACGCCCATCGCCCATGTTAAATTTACATTCAATATTATCTAAAAGTCTAACAAAATACAAGTTACACTCTTATACATT
>JALPQI010021470.1:0-12300 GCA_025490895.1 Thaumatotibia leucotreta
ACCCCGAGCACATAGCGTGACTCCATAGTCCGCACACGGTACAGCGGTACCATATCTCATTATTCTGCCCAAATTCCTTGCATATATTGCACATTTTATTGTCGTTACCTTCATCATCCATTTCATCATTACTGTTGTCGTTGCAAATATCGGAATTTGGTTCAATATCAGACTCTGATGTACTTTCTTGTAAAACTTTACGTCTGTATCCTTTTCTAACGACATTCTTTTCTTTGGGTGCTTTTTAATTTTTATTATTCTTAACTTTTTTATTGCTGTTCTTATTTTTCAAAACCGTTGCTGCTGATATGTTAGAATATTGTGTTTTGTTCCTAAGACCTCTTCTTGTTTAAACCCTATCTTTTTGTTTATTTTGTCCTTCTGATGTATTTTTTTGGTATTTTTTCGATTTTCTTTTTCTTCTAAAACTGCTTTCTGAGCACGACGATTTCTGGACATTTCTGTAAGAAATAATATAAGTGGTCAATGGCGTTCACTCGGGGGTAATGGCGTTCATCTGAGCGTTATTACCCCAAACGGCCGTTTCGTATTAAATAAAAAATTTAAAATTTTACACGTGAAATTATGCAACAATAACATCCTTGCCTATAACTTTATTAGTATTATAATAAGAATAACGAGAAACATAACAGGAAAATAAGTCAAATTTGAACTTACCGATAAAAACATCCAGCGAAAAATAAGATCGAAGAAGCTCCAAACAATTACACAACTGTCACTCTCACATGTTTTGGCCGAACTGCCAGGTAGACATGTGTAAGTAATGCGCGTAATATCACTAATGACATATCACTCGAACGCGTAATGTTACATTACTCATCACTCCGACAAAACAGGCATTACTCCCAAACATCACTCGAAATATCAGTACCCGAGCGCACACTGCCACTACGACCACAGCCAATGCACGTCCGTAATACTTACTCCAATTTACATTAACGCGCCTATACGAAAGATCATTTCAAGTCTCTAGACATTGCGCGTAATGTGTAATGACATTGTGATAGTGTGATGTTTGCCATGCTATCATTGCTTCGTTATCCCGCTCGCACTCGAACTCGGTACTCACACGCTCTCGCTCGGCAGCTCGGTTCGGCTTCGGCTATCTTCGGAGCGATACCGTAATGTGGATGATAACTGTGATGTTACTATCTCGCGCGCGCCCGTGCTGCTGCGTATTGTCATCGACTATGTAGTATGTACGGGTGATGTTTCGAGTGATGTGATATCTCAGTGAGATATTACACTTTAGGAAAAGTGATGTGATAGAGCATTACTTTTTGATGACTGTTTCGCGCATGTCTACTGCCAGGACCGGTCGCCACTTGCTCAAGCGTCACTCCCCGCGCCCTTCCTCCCACGCGCCGCCATTATACACAGTAGTTTTATCTAGTTATTGTAGTGACTGCCATTACCCAGTGACCGGTATTACCCCTGCTTCCTGTTGGCCCACCTCGCGGGCCAAGCTCTGGGGAATCCTTGGGCTGCTTTTAATTGATAATTCGTAATATATTCGTACAGTTTTAATTAAATAGAACAAGTTACACGAACACTTGAGCGTCGCTTGACATTCTTAATTCTTAAAAAAGTAGTCTCCCACAGATAACATAAAATTGACTCTACGCGCCAAAAATGCACATTATGGCGGGATATGAGAACTGTCACAATGACAATCCTTCAATGTTGGTACACTGGTATTAGCCTTGCTATTTTATTAACAATGATACAAATTATTATGACAGATAACTTGTGACCGCAATATCTTCTCCCTAAATCTAATTATAAATAGCCTCGGGGTGACCATATATAAAAAGGATATTACAAAATATGAAAATGCTAACATTCGGCTAATCCTGGCAACAAAACGCGACTCCGCGTTTTATTATTAACGTTTATACAAAACTAAGCGGTGCTATGAAAATAATTGAAAACATTTTAAAATTATATTATAACTTACACACTAGATTGTAACAGGTATTCCCTTGAAACCTGCAACAACTCACTCTTAGAACATGTAATTGTCTCACTACTTCATACATCAATGCATGTACATATTCACATGTCATTGACTCACTGTGTCGTATATACTACATCAATGCATGTATTCACATGTCATTGACTCACTGTTTCTTATAAACTAGATCAAAGCATGAATACACATGTCATTGACTCACTGTTTCTTATAAACTAGATCAATGCATGAATTCACATGACATTGACTCACTGTTTCTTATAAACTAGATCAATGCATGAATTCACATGACATTGACTCACTGTTTCTTATAAACTAGATCAATGCATGAATTCACATGTCATTGACTCACTGTTTCTTATAAACTAGATCAATGCATGAATTCACATGTCACTGACTCACTGTTTCTTATAAACTACATCAATGCAACTATTCACATATCATTGACTCTCTATTTTTTTTATAAATGACTTCAGTATAATTATTTGCAATTAATCACTGTTATTAAATGTACATACCATGTACTCACTCTTATTTTTCATCATTACAAAACTTGCAATGACTCACTTTTGTATATAATAAACAATCTCTTGTTACTTAAATTTGCATCATAAACATTTATAATTTCACACTTCAATGTAAATTCACTGGGGTTAAAGTACACATACTTAAAACTGTTTCTTGTATCGACTCACTATAAAGAAATATTTATGTATTCTAAAAACATACTTCACAGGTATCTCTTTTAGTTTTTGACAAGTTATATATATTGTATATTTAATTTTCCCTCTTAAATAATATCATAAACTTTGGCTCTCACTACAAGATATTGTACTACATACTTTCAGTTATGTCATAAAGCTCAATTTTAATATCAATTGCATGTCACATAATCACATAAATAAGGAATGCAAGCAGTGATACATTAAGAAATATAAAAATGTACTTGTGTCAATCTATTTACTCTCTAGTTATCTTATAGAACAATTTACTAATAGAAACTAAGAGTTCAATATTGAACTGGAAGGTTTTCTTTATACTTTCAATTACTACAATATCATTGTTATTATTATATTTTTGCTCTAATAGATAATTTTCTAGTATTTTTCTTAATATGACTTTATATAAACTGCTTTCAATTAGATAACAATTAACAAACTACATTTTCACATACTTACCACCACTACTCTGAGTCACTAGAAATAACGACATTACTGAATACTAGCCAAGGGTGCAACTTATCTACTGCATAAGTGCCTTTGTACGCTTTACTGCCTTGCTTACAGGTGATTGGAGAATTTTCTGTTTCATACCGATCATAAGGACCAGCACATTTGGAGATAATTTTCTATGCTTGAGCTATTTCGGCTCTTACCTATTGGCTTAACTAATTAATTTCCGAATCCTTGCAATATTGGTAAATCACACAAGTCCCAATCTGTTAGTAACTTATGAGCTTCACTTTATCTTATTGAAGTGCTACGGCTACCAAAGTTGACATATGCATGACATTGATAAAGATGGATTTATAATATTAGTCATTGACACTTGTAGGTAGTAATATTATAATTAATGCATTACACTGTTTTATTGTTTTCTTCATTTAAAATATGATCCTTATTGCTACTTGAACTAGCCTTTTTGCGACAATCTATGGTTTCATGGCCTAATTTAAAACAGTAAGTACATTTTTTTAGAGGCTTTGTGCACTTTATGCTAATATGTCCAATATCATTGCAATTAAAACATTTGAGTGACTGTGTGTTTGTATCATTTGCTATATTTTGACCATGAATAACTTGGTTCAGTGGTATATTTTTGTCGTGTACCAGATTATTCATATCACTTCGAGAAACAGTGCGCAGATAATTTAATAACTGTTCAGGTTTTCCAAACATACATGCACCGGCACTCATTCTGACAAATTTGTCATCAATACCATGTATTATGCAACCAATTGCTTTACAGCCTGATATCTCACACTTGTTTATTAATGCCATTTTATCATAGTAATAATTTTCTAATGACTGTCCAATCCGGCAACGTAATTTTAACATGTTTGTCAAGAGATCTCCATAATTCTCATTTACTAGAAAAGCTGCTTTTAATTTTTCTGTCCACTCAACCCATGTGAACAGAACTGATGGCAGTCCTTGGTACCATTTCTTTGCTAAGCCAACTAATTTTGGTAATGCATAATGACAAATGTGTCGGTCATCCCAACCATATATCTGGGCACATTCATTTACCTTTGTTAACCAAGTAAGTATGGTTTGACTATTATCACTTGGGTCAAAGTCTGGCATCACACTATGTGAAACAGGAAAATTATTAGGTGCCATAGAAAATGTTGTTATTGGTGTTTGTGTTCTATGGCAACAACTATATGAATGAGATGAATGATTATCTTGACTCCTATTCTTATGCTTGTGTTTGTGTGCCCTATCATAGGATCTACTTTTATGATTATGACTATGGTGACTATCTACACTACTACTACTTGACTCTCTATTACTTCTATCATGTTTTCTCTTACGGCTATGAGGTCTTCCCATGTTTTAATTTAACTTTGGAAATTAAATCTTGAAGAATAGTTAAAGCTAGCAACTCAGAGCAAAGATCAGTAAAGTTAACATTGATCAATAAATATTACAGTATTTAAGAACCAACTTGAAAAAAAAGAGCACAATAAATATAATTTAATGTTTCACTTGTACATAAATTAATTATTTCACTTGAACATTTCAGTATAAGTAACCCACATAACAAAAAAAATAATTAAACAAAGTATTTCACTTGTCCTCTCCTCTCTAGGATCTCCTTAATATGTACTCCGCTTTCCGTCGAAACGCTTAAATGAACATTATCAGCTATTGCAGAGTAATCAGTAGAAGCAGTCCCAATCCAAAAAAAGTTAATGCATACACTCACAACACGCCAAACACATGTAGCATGCTCTTGATAATACATTCACGGCACAAACACGCAACGAGCTTGTACTCTCCACTAAATAGACGTTAATTAAGCAGCATAAAATAATTCTTCATATAGGTTAGTATTCCTTATGCCCTTGTCACATTTATAAACTTCAGCCCTGTTAGTGAATAATCGCTATTCTGAACGTCGTAATACGGTGAAAACAGAAGAAAACATATGGAATTCTCTGACCTTAGCTCCAAATTTAAAGAAAACTTCTTCAACAAAGTAGGCGGGCGCCGGCTTTAGGGGCACTTTGCCCCAGCTCGTACCACTTCTGATTTGTTGGCCCACCTCGCGGGCCAAGCTCTGGGGAATCCTTGGGCTGCTTTTAATTGATAATTCGTAATATATTCGTACAGTTTTAATTAAATAGAACAAGTTACACGAACACTTGAGCGTCGCTTGACATTCTTAATTCTTAAAAAAGTAGTCTCCCACAGATAACATAAAATTGACTCTACGCGCCAAAAATGCACATTATGGCGGGATATGAGAACTGTCACAATGACAATCCTTCAATGTTGGTACACTGTATTAGCCTTGCTATTTTATTAACAATGATACAAATTATTATGACAGATAACTTGTGACCGCAATATCTTCTCCCTAAATCTAATTATAAATAGCCTCGGGGTGACCATATATAAAAAGGATATTACAAAATATGAAAATGCTAACATTCCCCTATACAATTTTTATAATACGTCGTCGTACGTCGGGTTCCATAAACAAAATGGTAAAAACCGAGGGACGGATGGACTTCTAAAACGGAGTTTATTACATTTTAAAGGGTCGGCAACGCGCATGTTAATCCCCTGGAGACCATCGGGTAGGTCTGCCACCGTCGTAGTATATAATAAAAAAAATCTAAGTACTTTAAAAAAATATTCCAACTTAATATAGTTACGAGATGAGATAAGTGAATACCTACGCTTCTTGGTGGTTTTAGGCGTATACACCGATATTTTTTTATGTAGTTACTTATCTAGGGCATTTTTTCATGAAAACCAAGTTAAAGTCTGACAAGTAAGTATACATAGGTACTTGATGTGTTTTTGCCGAAATGGATTTTATCTTATTTATCTACATCCATATCATAAGTTGTCTACAATATGTTTAGCGGCGGTAAGCAAATAGCCTACTTTAAGAAATCTGTATCTGTGGGTGTATCATAATTTTTACTTTACGATATCGGCAACCGATATCTTAATCACAATTAAATTTCGAACATTCTGTTAAAAAGAAAAAACACACTTTAATTTCGATTATCGAATTAATCGATTTGTAATTTCATTCACATTAAAATTCATATTCCATACATTCTTCTAAATCTCGAATACTGAGAATCGATATCGACTCAAGACCTTCCCTGGTTTATGAATAAAAAAACTAATGTCAGTTCAGTCATTTGTTTTGTTTGAATTGTTTCAAACATCCAACTTTTTTGGACTGTTGACTTGAAAGTTAAATATTATCGAGTTCGTTGTGAAATATTTACACTGAAAAATACTATTATAAACGACTGCTTAATTTTTCTGATTCGATAATTGACGTGACTTACTTATTATGTCTCATTTTTCACCACCATAAAACAGATGCAATAATGTAGCTATATCATCATAACGAGAAATATAATGTAAGTTCAGCTCAGCTACAGTCGATGAAAACAAATAATTTGAGAGATACACGTCTGAAATATGAGCAGATATTTGTTTGGTATAAATAGGGGGATTTACTAAACCGCTTCCTTGGATACGGCATTCTGCTTAAATACGAACGTATTGATAATAATATGGCATTTCCAAATAAAAAGGTTACCTTTAGAGGCAGTATCATGTACTCCTATTTTCACTGTAGGAAAAATAATTTAACACAGAAACTAATCAAGGTCAGATTTTTCATATATTCATGTTGCCAGTCAAATAATGGATCTTTATAAATGCAAAAAACCTATGAAAAATGCCTAGGCACTCTACGGAAAACTACCAATCCTGTTTTTAACATTGTAATTTTTGTAACAGTAACAAAAATAAGTAATTATGGTAACAAGGTGAATTAGGTAAAGGTGATATGGTTCGTAAAGGTTCAAATACCTCCTCCACTGCCACCAGTGATTTTCTCTCCTGTACTCGTGGGTGTGCAAATGTGATGAGCATTAGCCTCTATCGCAGAAGGGGATGGATGCCTGTCATTTGTTTCGTCTTCAATGATGGCTTCCTATGAATTGAATTATATTTGCTATAAGGATTTTTATTACTCTTTTGTTTGCCTCTCGTATATTATATCGTATTCTACACGTGCTGAGTTCGCTCGATTGTTAGTTACCAAGTGTTATTACCCAGCAAAGTACTATTACTATGCTAATGACGAATAAATTAGTATTTTTGTCACTTTTGGTTCCTCCTGTATGTGTTTATATTTGCTCCTCCTGTATATGTAGGCAAAGCGTATAAAGCTTTTTGTATATCTCAAAGAAGAAGCTTATGTCTTTGATAATGTAATCTTATGCACATTGTTAACACATTCAATTCAATGCCACCGACGCACATATGCGTTCATTGCCATACTAGTTTGTTCCTAACCTAAGCCACACCCCCTGGCAATAAATTCATTAAATAGTAATTATCTAACATTCAATATTACACGGCAAGAGAGCATTATGTGAGCAATACCATGTTTTAGTTTCCAAATTTATGATGAAATTGATGATATTTACTATATACTCACCTTTAAAACCCCCCTTGCACAATTCAGGGTAGGGCTACCAATGCTAGGTTAACCGGTTAACGGTCCAAAATGTATGGTAAACAGTGTTAGTTGGTTAATCCTAGATTGTGCAAGAGGGCCAATAATATGAAAAAAAATATTTTGTTTCAGAATTATCTCCTATCCTTTAATATTATTGGTAAAAGGAAATCCCTTGTTACCGACATCGGCAACTAAAGGATATCAAACGGGGTGCCGCCTCGGGGCACAATTTGTCTAATGTTAACCAAAACTATCTCTAATACGAGTAGATTGAATTTAACTTGTAAACAATATTACTAAATAATTTTCCATTTGACTAAGTTGTGGGTTTTGGAACGACGTATAAAGTTACACATATTAATAAGACGTATGTAGGTGTACGTACATGGTACCGTATCCGAAATTTTTAATACATTAAACAATCCCCTCAGTAAAAATCGTAAGTGGATTATCTCACAAGTGTCATAACATAACACTAACGTGCTGCCGATGCTGTATTTGATTTCTATCTTTATGTGCCTCTTTAAAAATTTTCATATTCTTTAGTATTAAATTAACGTACAAATAGATATACGAACGTGTTTCACGAAATGTGTCAAAGACAACATATCAGTCTTATTTGTTTACGTTACGTTATACTCAACTGGCGCACCTAATAATTAAATTAATTGACTAGGTATTTAACTATATAAAACTTATACACATTTAAAAGTATGTACTAATATTAAACAACAAAATCCGTGTACCTTCTAAATTAACATTTGAGAAGGACTATCATTTAATATTACGTATATGAACTACAAACCTATGCAAATGTTGAATGTAACGGATCCATTAGGTAATTTAACACACAGCCGGGAGCGAGTTCAGTTAGTGAAGACTTATCCAAATTGCGCGTTGACTCGGATGTAACAATGTGGTATTAGAATATGTAGGTAGGTACAGGTAGATAATTAAGTAATAACAATGTTAGCTATTTGTATATATATAGATCCTGAATTTACTAATATATATTCGTCACAATTATTTACATAGTATTTTAAATAGGCGTGTGGCAGAAAGGTACACTGTTTTATCTTGGGTTTTAATTGTTTAATGTCGCTGTTCAGGCAACTCATGCGCATTTTGTAAATGTAGGCTTGTATTTCTCAAGATAATGTAAGTATTGACTAACATGTAGGTAATTGTAACGGTAAGTACCTACAATTTCATGTAGGTAGGTACCTAAATATTCCGCAGGATCCATTCTTGCCTTCGTTTTAAGGCAGAATTCTTTAAACATCCTCGTAGGTATGCACGCGGTTTACGAGTAGACTATTATAGATTTTTATGCAAAATCATATGCAAATATAAGTTCTTGTAATTTAATTGTAATTATGAATTTCCATTAAAAATGAAAAAAAAAAACATGTAGCTACATAATATTTTCTTCGATTACCGCGAGGATTACTCATGAAATAAAACTATGAAAACGGATAAACTCGCCAAAACGGATAAAACGTCGGAATGAAGTTAAAATTAGTTAATATACGCGAGTTTATCCGTTTTCATAGTTTTATTTCATGTAGCTACAGTTACATAATTTGACAAAATTATTGAACGTTCAACAAATGCATTACGAACGAATAATGATAAAATCATAGAGTATGAACGATAAACAGTAATAACTAGAGTTGCAGTAGAGAGAAATGCCAAAATATACGTATAGAAAAATACCTTATAATGTAAATAGGTAAATTAATTTCATTCACGGAGCTCAATTTCGGGAGATAAATTAAAACATAAATTATTCAAACATTGTCGAGCAATAAAATCAAATAAAAGTGCTTGTTATGACTGACCTACTATTATTTCAATTCAATTTAAATATATGTTTATTGAAAACATGAAGTTAACTTAATGTCTAACCCCTTATTCATAAATGTTTGTTTACTTAACAAGCCGCTAATAATTGTCCCTTTTGCTCTTATGGACACATTGTTAAGACCGAAAGGGACAAACAATTATTAGCGGCTTGTTAAGTTAACAAACGTATATGAATAAGGGGGTTAGACATTAAGAATATACTTCCAGGTCTTATAAAAAATCACATCAAATTATGAACTATGAAATAATATGAAATAAAACTATATAGTTAACTATACAGGGTGTAATCGATAAGTGTTTACAGGCCATAATTCCGTAATTTATATGAGAGATATCAGAAAACTTTTAACAGTTATCGAAAGTACATACGTTACCCATCGAGTAAAATTACACTAATAACTTTTTTGAAATAAAATCAGAAATACCCCAAATATTAATTTCAAACCCTTCCATACATTTAGTAGGTAACCGTTCTTTCAAAGATAGGTAACCACCTTTTAACTTAAGAATAAATGTTAGATTAATTATTTCATAAACGGCAGTATTGTTCATCATATCAGCCGAAAGACGTTCACTGCTGAACATAGGCCTCCTCCAAAGATTGCCACAATGACCGGTCCTGCGCCACCCGCATCCAGCGGACTCCTGCGACCTTCACCAGGTCATCAGTCCAGCTTGTGGGGGGCCTACCCACGCTACGCCTTCCGGTACGTGGCCGCCACTCAAGAACCTTCCAGCCCCAACGGCCATCGGTTCTACGCGGAATGTGCCCCGCCCACTGCCACTTCAAATTAGCGATTCGGAGAGCTATTTCGGTTACTTTGGTTCTGCTGCGGATGGTCTCATTTTTAATCCGATCACGCAGAGAGACTCCTAGCATAGCCCTCTCCATTGTCCTTTGGGTGACTTTGAGCTTTCTTATGAGGCCCATTGTAAGAAGTATCATTATTTTATTACAATGTATTCATACAAATAACGAATCTCTAACAGTTTTATCTCTTACGACACCCGACATTCTTTAAGGCTGTAAGTCGGCAATCGGCATACAAAATGTATGGGAGCGTTTTAACTTAGTATTTTTAATAATACTTCATCTATTTAGAAAAATTAATTAATGTAATTTTACTCGCTGGGTAACGTTCTTTCGGTATCAGTTAAAAGTTTTCTGATATCTCTCATATTTACGGAATTATGGCCTGTAAACACTTATCGATTACACCCTGTATAGTTACACATGAAATAAAACTTAACTTAATAGTTTTATTTCATGTGTAATCCTCGCGGTAACCGAAGAAAATATTATGAAATAATAATTAATTAGAATAAAGTTTTAATATATGTGACGTAACTCTCACAGTGCCTCTCTGTGTTAAATAGGTACCTACATAAAACGTGTGAATAGATCGTGAGAGCAATCGCGATGAAATTCGCTTTACGATTGAGCACTCAATGAGTTTTATGGGTTCTGCAAGTTAACCTTAGATATAACTCAGCTTTAAGAGTTTTTAGGGTACCTAACTGAATTTGAAAGTTTTGAGCGAGTGCCTATTTATGGCTCAATTTTAAGGTCGTGTACGAAATATACTCGCACCATTGCTGGTTGTTATTAGCGATGTAACGAATATCGGTTTAGGAATATTCGCGAATGCGAATGCGAATGCGAATATTTGCGATTCATATTCGCGAATGCGAATGCGAATATTGGGTATGATACATACATATACACAAACATTAGATAATGCTGGTAGAAAATGCCCAAAGGCATTAAGTTTTTACTGAAATACACCGTATTTTTATTGATTTCCGTTAAATTGAACAGGTTACTTGGGACATTAATAGAAGTTGCCTGGTATATCGGTTTTTGTTCATTTTATAAAAAAAAAAATTTTTGTTTTCATACATAATAATTGAAATGGCAAGTGTGAGGAGAACCTTAAAAATAAGATCTCAGTTGATTGACGACACATGTCAAAATAAGTTTCATTAGGATGTAGTAAAGGTTGCAATACACTTGTTCATTCATTAAACTTATTTTTTTAATAACTCAATAACAGTAAGAGTTGGGATACTACTTTCTTAGAGAAATGATTATTGTTGACCTAAATAAGCTTCCCGTTAATTTACCGGAAATCAATAAAAACACATACAATGTATACAATTTTATTCATCATTCAGTTAAAATGTATCATTCTTAGAGTCACATGTTTTTGTACCTAGATATCTAGGTATTAAGGTCAACTTAGAATGTAGTACTTCCTGTCTTAAATGAATGAAATAATTAATAATCGAATGCGAATATTTTAAAACATGCGAATATCCGCGAATGCGAATATTCGTTACATCGCTAGTTGTTATTAACACAATCGCTTCGTAGTTCACGAAGTACTTATGCCGATCGAAACTAGGTATCTCATTGACCTAGAAAATATTGTACCTACTCCTATAACGGCGACACAATCACATGTGTCAAAAATGTTCGTATTTCTATGCCACTGGCATAGGAGTCAGATTTTGTTGATCACTGACGTTGTGTTACCGGCGTCGAATGTGCTAAGTATGTACAGTCAGCATTAAATAGATAGTTAAATTAGTTATCATAATTTGAATTTTAAGCTTTTACACACGCATCTAAGGATTTAATTGATCACCACCACTTTTTTGTGGGTCACAATCTGTATTTTATCTGTGTCTGTGCAAATAACAGATATTGTAGG
>JALPQI010021471.1:0-19882 GCA_025490895.1 Thaumatotibia leucotreta
ATTTTTTTTAATTAGCGTACAATTTCGTACATTTAATGTACATTTTTTTGATGTTAGTTTGAATACTGTACGACACCATGTCACCGCCAGGAAGTATGACACCATTTATAAGGTCTATTGATTTAAACTTTCACGATTATCACTCATATTTTAAAGACAGACGGGTCTTAATTGCGTAAACTTACGTCATGCCCGAAACGTCAGGATATAATTAAACGTTAGTTGACGCGATTAAGACCCGTTTTTCTTTAAAATATGATATAAGGTCTATTTTAAGAGTTGTGACAAGGTACCGCGCCATGTGCACCGACACATTTTTGCATTGAAAATTATTAAATTAAGTGATCATTGAAACCATAACCTAAGTAAGTAAGTACTGGAATGGAGACCACGGTTCGGCAAACACAGTGAAGGACGTCCATCCACGAGATGGACAGACGATCTTATGAAAATCGCTGGGACACGATGGATGCTGGTCGCTTCCAACCGGTGCATTTAGAGGTCCAAAAGGGAGACTGTATATTCAGCAGTGGACGTCTTGTGGCTGAAATGACGATGATTATGAACCTGTTTAAGCTGATAGAAAATAAATACCTATACATGTCCTTGGTCCATCCCCAAACGGTAAATAGGTGAACGGGACGATGTTTTTTTCATTCTCAGGTAAGAATCTGTCAGGGTTGAACTCGTGAGGATCAGGGAAGTATTGAGGGTCGTAGTGCATCCCCATGGCGTTGATGTAGACGGGGGTGTTGGCGGGGAGGGTCAGAGAGTCGTTGATTTTGTAGTCTACGGAGGAAATACGGTCTATCCAGCCCATTGGAGCATATTTACGTAGGCCCTCTGTAAAAGTGAATGTGACTTTAATATTTTATTTGCTCATACTAATTACGCCTCGATATTAGGTTTTTTTTAACATTAAAAAGTGCACTACCAACATCAAAAAAAATTTAAGTGCTGAATTTTAACAATATGTATAAATTACTAAAGAGACGTTCCTAGAAAAATAAAAATAAAGTTTGTTATTAAGATTTCCAAAGTTCTGAGTGCACTGAGCAACACAGCGGTATTAGTAAAAAAAAGTATGTACCTATTTAATGTTTTTGCTTTTCAATTTTTCATTAGTTATTTTTAGTTGAAATACTAACAATGCCTTACCTTTACTGACACAGTTCAGGTAAGTCAGTTTTTCTAAATCGGAAAAATTCAAATCATCACTTCCCTTAATATTCTTGGCCTCAATCAGTTCCTTGTAAAGTTTTTCCTGGAATAAAATTAATTGATAAATTCCGATTATCATTAACTGGTTCTATCCAAATATTATATATACATTTTTGCTACTAAATTAGAGAGGCAAACAGTTAGACCTTCTAATTCCTTGATAGTAATCAAATATCTTCGTGCAATGAAACCTGCGACATCATCGGTGTTACATGTGAGTATACATTATTTGAAGCGCATCCTATTTTAACTGTCGTCAAAGGATTACAATAGTGTATTGCGTAGATGGACCATTTATTATATATAATTTTTTGTACTACTATTCACTTTAACATTAGATTAATTTATATTATGTAAGTCTTCTTCATAAAAAATTTATGGTTTTTAAAAACGTTTTAAAAGGGACAGATATCGACGTTTCAAAAGGGCTTTTACCGTTCATCATTTTACTCACTAAATAGCAAATCTTTTACCTGTACTTTAGGGTTGTGCGCCAGTTCATAAACAACAAAAGAGAGGGCAACAGCAGTAGTGTCGAATCCGCCTTGCAACATGATGGTCGCTTGGTCGGCAAGCAGATCATCGCTGAATTCTGCAATGTGTTTTATTGTCATCAACTAAATTATACTATCGTCAAAATTTAATCCTGACCCATGTCAGCTTGTCATAGTAGGGTCATTGTCAGATTTACGTTATTGTCTTTTCGGTGGACATACCTAAAGTTAAGGAATTCCTGTACTCATTTTAGGATTAAACAATCAACGGTACAACTAGGTTCACCGGTCTATAGCCCTATGCAATCAAATCGTAACATATATTTATAAAAGCTGTTAACTTTTGACCACCGAGTGGACAACTTTTGTTTTTCGGACTGACAATGACCCAGTAACATTGAAAGTCAAATTGTATGTTTTAATTTTATTTTGTAATTGTTTGTTCTATTATGGATCAGGATTCAACTTAATGAATACTTAATTTTTTGTTCATCTTCATTACAGAAATGGCATAGTCTCGAAAAAGATCAGTTAAATGATGAACACATATTTCTTTGCTTTGTTTAGTTACTCTGAAAAGAACCACGCCACCAATTTACAATCCATCGATTTAATTTTTGTATATCTAAACATATCAACACAGCGTTTATTCTTTTGTATATATATAACAATGTTTTACCTCGTCCATCCTCAAGTTTTTCCTTCTTCATTTTAACTAAAGCGTCTAGAAAATCGTTATGTTCTAAATTGTTAGCTATTCTATGTTCAACAATTGTACCAATAGTTTTTCGGAAGAAATTGACGCTTTCTATTGGAAAGAACGTGAACCTAAAAAAGAAAAATCTATTAAAAAGGCCATAACAGGTAATTTTACATAATATATCGTGAGTATATAGCAATTTTGTAAATATTATGTCATAAATGAAGATATTATTCACATTGTTTTACCCATATCAAGGACCAATGAAGATATATTAAATTATATCGAGAAAAAATTGAATATTATATAGAAGGTCCATGGGAACTGTTAAAATCAACCAGTACAATTTACTCCAAAACAGAGGCATCAATAATAAAGATAAATGATATTACCCAAAGATATCCACAAGTTCAGGCCAGAAAAATATACTATGGACCCCAAACCCTCGAAACCAATCGAACTTCATGAATTCCCGAGTGACGGCGCGAAGGGAGCTGTCACCAGTCCCGACGGCGTCACTCTCGAGACCAAAGAGGGAGGTGCCAATGACGTCAGTGCTGTAGTCCGCGAACAGAGTCTAGTAAACAAATGACAAACATTTTCGATAAAAACAAACATTGTATAGCATGTCCACTATAATACCAAGTTCGCTATACCTATACAAAAGCTATGGTGAACTGGACTTTACGAAAGTGGATACGCTATAACCGCTTCATAAAATAAAGGGTAAATTAATCCAACAATAAAAAAAGTCTAGAGTACTGGGGCAGGTTCCCATTTTCAATTACTGAGACCGTATTACATTGAAATATCTTCGAAATTCTCAAAATTAATGACCATGGTCAACGCTTGTAGAAATTGAAAACAGTGTCAAATAAACATGTTATTTCAAAGGTGTTTAAGCACTTAATGAGTTATACGAGTATGAAAACAATAAGCCATAAAGTAATAAAGTCGTACATTCTATAGGTACTTAGGTACTTAGTAAATATAAACAAATAAAAGATTTACGCATTAATGATGCTGACATAAGAACTGCTTATCTTATCAAGTTGCCCTCTCTAGGTTATAGCCAATAATGTCTCATTCGCACGAACTTACCCTGATTTCTGTTATCGTGTTATTGGCCTTATCTTTCCGTATTCTGTTGATAATGGCCTTGGACTTAGATGACAATAGTCCATGCATAGCTTTCAGCTTAGCTGCTGTGAAAATATATGTTATACGCCGCCTTACTGTACTCCATATTGGTTCCTGGAAAATTTTAAGTATTAATCAAAATTTCATCATAATTGCTTTTTCATACATTGTATTTTCTCAGAAACTGATCATTTTACTGGTAAAGTTATGCACAGAAAGTAATACTTTTTTACACGCCTGCAGGTATGCAGTTTATAGTCCTTTGTTGCATGGTCTGGTTAATACTGCCAAGATTGTCTTTTTTTCCTCGCATTATGCATTGTAAAATATTGTATCATATTTGGGTGAAAAATGTAGTTTTTTTTCTTGAACTCGCCAAAGACAAAGATCACTTCACACTATAAAATATCCCACTCTTAGACTGATATCATAAATAACTATTCTATGTTTTAACAGATTCAAAATTTCCCCCATCCCTGTTTACTACTCAACCTTACGAAAAAGTTAAAGAAAAGTTTTATCAACTCGCTACGCAAGAACTCAGCCGCTAGATATCGTAATATCCATGTGCTTCATTCAACATTTGCAATAAAAATTATAACTTCGTTTTTGAAGTATCGTGTAAAACCTACTTTAAGTAGGTAGACTAGTCACCTTCACAGTAAAAAGATTCAATCCTCCAACAGGGTCCTTATTTCCGGATGCTGCATGCCTGTTCCGAAATAATTCACTATCAGTCAGCAGAATGCGCCTGGCCACTTCCGGATCCGCTACCACCAGCACTGGTTTCCGGAACACCCAAATGCCAAACAATGGTTCCTTGAATTTGGCATGCAGATCTCGCATCCATATTCCCTGTGAATTTTTCTGTATTAATGCTCAATCGATCAAAACAAATACAGTCTAACTATTCTTTATTCAAGCTTCTTAATAATATTTTTGAATCGTCTTACACAATAGCAAGGAAAAAATAAACAACTACCGTTTAGAATCCTACACCACTAACCTGAGGAGAACCAGTAAGAAACTAAAGGGGAACATAAAAAAAGTCTTAAAATCAGCAATGTATTTTGTTATTGTATGATACATTTTATATCTTCAAGAAATTGACAGCAGAAACCAATTGAATAAAATGGTACAGTGAGCTCTTATAATATGAACGTATATTCATATTCGTAACATATTTCAAACGCAGGCCCGTGATCCAAAAATGAAAATTATAAAGTTGATGAATGAAAACATACATAATAGCAAAATAGACACAAAACTTGTTATTGAATTAAATAATATATAGTTATAGGTAGTAACAATAGCGGTTATGTAAAAATGGGAAGTAAAATTTTCAATGTTTAAATTTTCAAATAATAAAAGAGTTAAATATTATGAAACCAAATTGGGAATTACTTACGGCGCTCTTCTTAAAGATGAAGGTGAAATTTCCCAACAAAGGGTAAGGCTTGATGTGAGAGATTCCTCGCTCGGCCCAAAACCGGCTGTTCTTGCGATGCTGGATGTACAGTGTGGCCAGCAACGTGGCCAGCGCAACACCCAATATCATGAACAACATTGTAGTGATTTTTTTTGAGAGCTACAAGTAAAGAAAAATTGCTTTCACACAGACAAACTCAGGGTATGCGAGATAGTTTTATTATCATTAACAGCCTATCTGCGGCCACTGCTGCACATAGGACTCTTAAAATATGCGCAATTGCTCACAATCCTCAGACCCTCTTTTCTACTGTTTACATAACAGCCATGTTTGAACTTAAGTCATTAATAATAAAAAAAACACAGGGTGTCAACTATTAGGAATTTGTGAAACAAGCGAAGCTCTGAATTTTATTTGCAGTTTTGCGCTTATACTTTTGTAGTAGGTACCTAAGCGCGATCGACATTCAATAAAACGTCCGATTTGCCACAACAACTAATTTTAAAGCCACAAACTCTGTTTTTTAATCTGGTACAATTTTTTTCTTTTGTTATTTTACCAAATGAGAAGCCCTCTCGATATTCGTCCAATAAAAAAGTGGTTAACTTTTATTTAACACTATCTTTGGCAGAAACCGCATAAAATCTATAGTCGAAGTTTTTTATTATTTTGGGCCTGAGAAACCCAAAAGGGGGAGGTGATTTTTTTGAAAATGTTATCAGTTTCGATCCGTTAAGGGGCAAATTAAGGATGCGAAGTGAGACAAACGAAGACGGGAAAGTTTCAATAATTCCCATAAAGTACTCACATAAGCGTTTTTTTATCCGAGCACACATGTATTCTTCACTCGCGTTTACTCAAACTGATATTATAAGAACTAAAAGTTACCAAAAAAAATACAAATCACAGAGCCGTTAATTGCTGAGAAGTCTGCTATCACTGGTCAGTCTGGCCCTCGCGAGCTACACTGATACAATAACATTCTTGTCTAAAAATGGTTTGGACTCGCTATCAATGACGTAACCAATTCCATGCTTATTTTGAATGTTGATAAGATATTTTGCCTTCTCGTTAGGTTTTTGGGAGGCTGTTCAAGCCTTGATTTTGTATTTTTGATTTGTGTTTCTGTTATCGATACATTGGAGCATTCCATGAAAACGTCAACTTTTTGTCCGTACGTGACGCTATGCAGCCAATATATTTTATTAGGGTAGCTACCCCTAATAAAATATGTTGGCTGCTAAGAAACACTGTCAACCTTAAAGCCTTTATATTATATTATTATGACCATACGACCATACTCGGTTACCTCATTTTATTTCTCAAAAGTATTGAAATGACTGTGTCCGTTCGTGACGTTTTTATGGAATGCTCCATTACTGATTAATTATCATTGTGAATAAAGAAATGATTAAATGAACCTGTCTTGGCCTGCTGGACATAGGCCTCTCCTACAAACGATTTGTAAGGACACTAAGGACGCATTAGGAGTTAAATTCTTTTAATCGCCACGATGGGCAATGGCAGTAGCATATTCACTATAATGACGCTGCTGATTATCATCCTATCCTATGTTCAGTACATGAATCGTTTCAATATCTTAACTCTTTTATAGTCACATAAATTTCCACTCTAATAATTTCAATTTCGATTTAATAAGTTATCTATAGGGTTTAAGGTCTTTTTCTTCTTCTTCTTCTAAGTAGTGGCCTCATGACTGAAGGACATGACTTCTATGGGGTATTTCTTCTGTCACTGGCTATCCAGGCCGTTCGATCTCGGAATTGGAATTTTGAATTGCCTGGAGTTAAGTTTGGGTAATATCTTTGGCCACAATACACTTTAAGGTGTCCGCAAAGGACGCATTAGGAGTTAAATTCTTTTAATCGCCACGATGGGCAATGGCAGTAGCATATTCACTATAATGACGCTGCTGATTATCATCCTATCCTATGTTCAGTACATGAATCGTTTCAATATCTTAACTCTTTTATAGTCACATAAATTTCCACTCTAATAATTTCAATTTCGATTTAATAAGTTATCTATAGGGTTTAAGGTCTTTTTCTTCTTCTTCTTCTAAGTCGTGGCCTCATGTCTGAAGGACATGACTCCTATGGGGTATTTCTTCTGTCACTGGCTATCCAGGCCGTTCGATCTCGGAATTAGAATCTTGAATTGCCTGGAGTGAAGTTTGGGTAATATCTTTGACCACAATACACTTTAAGGTGCTGAAATAATGAGTAAGGTTCGTGATTGGCAGCAGAAGGTTAATCGAATCGACAATACATTAAATGCAACTACCCCACTCGGCAATTAAAAATGAGTATTTATCGATAACCTATTTATTGTTTGAGATACTCGTGTTTGCTGCAGCTATTTAATGATTAAATAACAGTGGTCTAAAACTGAACCCTGTGACATCCCTGTCTACAAAATGTTATAAAATCACCTTTGTGATTTTAGGCAAACCGCCTATTTCACATTCTAAACCTTTTTCTTGCTTCTCAAAAAGAACAGGGGGTGAAAATGGGCATGTGTGTTTGAACTTGTTGTGAGAGAGTGTTAATTATATCACAGCGAGTGATAAAATCTAGTAATATAATGAAACGGTTAAACTATTACGTTATTTTAGTCACTAGGCGAGACAAATTTTGGAGAGCCTAGGTCTTCATTATCAAGCACTGAGCTCGTGGTAAAGCGTCACGCGAGATAATGGAGATCTAGGCTCTCCAAATGATTTCGTGCTTAGTGACTTAAACACACGTGAGTTTAACCATTCATTTACTTTTATTAGTACATTGTGCATCATCAAGGGAGGTAAGTACGAAATCACTAACGAGAGTGTTAGAAGCCCGACGCCGTCAGGCGGAGGGCTTTTATGATTCGAGTTAGTATTCCGCTTACCGACCGTGATGCATACAATGTTTTTCATCACACTTGCTGACAAAAAATAAGTTTTTAGACATAAATATTTATTAAATGACGTACTGATATTTCTATGACTCCCTAAGGAATTTCACTTTTCTATTTACTCCCGCTACGCACACAAGCAATGGCGCGCTTAGACAGCAAGTGTGATGAAAAGTTATTTTATGTCTCACGACAATTTAAATTTGAGTGGAAATTATATTAAAACTTGACCACAAAATTGATAGATGGAGTTATTATATTTTGTAACTTTTCTTTACGGTCATCAGTAGCAGAATGCCTGGAAAACGTTGTTAAGGCATACATATTTTTATATTACTATTTATTGTAAAAAACAATCAAACAACATGCACGTTATGGTTGAAATAAATAAAAACTATGCTTATCAATTCATATCTTTATTCACATTATTTAAAAGAAATCATGGCAATATTCCATAAGTATACAGTTTTTATAATAAGATTATGCGTAAATAGTTATCAACATCATGAACCGGATACCGGTACCTTCTCCATACAAAATAACGGTCAATTTTTGTTCTTCTGAATATTAATTCTTAAGGTGGATTTAGACCAAACGGGCGAAAGCTCATTTTGTCCCCCACTCTACGGAATCAACAAATTTCGAGGAATCACGTTTTGTGTATCGAACGAATTTCGTAGAGTGGTGGATCCGTTCGTTACACAAAACGTGATTTGTCGAAATTCGTTGATTTCGTAGAGTGAGGGTATATGAGCGAATGCTCGTTTGGTCTAAATGCACCTTCACAGGATGAGCTATCGGGAACTTGAAATTGCGTATGTAGTGGTGACACTAAAAGTAACACTCTCAATGTAGACCGTATGGCTGTGCAATTAGGTTTAATATTAGTCAAATGATCACAGACATTCACAGTACAAGACACAAGACGTGTCGATAAAGCACACAAATAATACCACATAATCAGAACTCGGATTTTAAAACAAAACACTATCGTAATCTAGTCACTGAGAGAAACATTATTTTGTCGATATCGATAATGGCGTAGTAGAAGTTTTGCCGTGAAAATTCCAAAAAATCGCACATAATACATTGTAATCACACAATACTACTACACATGTAATTCCAAGCTCTCGGTGATTTAGTTATACAGATAATATGTTATATAGGTAGTTATATAGATTTATGTTTTACTTCCTAGGTACAAACTTAACAGTAAGCGGTTGATCGGGCATGAGAAAAGGGGCTTTTGTCTCATATTCTACGTCTATAGGCTCCGGGTTACCAGGTATGGGCTGTAACTCCATGTTGAGGACTAGTTCTGCCAGCAGGTAGCGGGAGGTCATCTGTGCGAAACGTTTACCTGGGAAAGATAGCACAGATTGTATTTTAGTCTCGGATAGTCATGAAGTTAACTGGATTTGAGGTTATACTAGGCAGTATTGGCAAAAATCTTTTCGAATTGATAATTGACGATTGAAGATTGATCGATCAATATGGATTGAGGATTGGCAATTAAATAAATAAATAAATATCATGGGACATCTCACACAAATCAACCTAGTCCCACGGTAAGCTCAATTAAGGCTTGTGATGTGGGTACCAAGCGACGATATATACAGGGTGTGGCCTGTAATAGGAGCAAAAAATTAAACGGTACACTAATAACCCAATAAATAGTCATAATTTAATAGTTAAAACTTAAAAAAAAAATTTTTTTTGCAAAAAAAAATAAATCCCTTTTTTTTATGTAGTTTTACTGCAGTCGACTTATACCAAAAAAGTTAAATCGGTGTAACACAAAAAAAAAATATTTTTTTTTCAAAAAGTCTTCCATTTGATTTTTTGCTCCTGTTACAGGCCACACCCTGTATAATAGATAGATACATAGAGATACTTAAATACATAGACAGCCATGACCAAGGAACAAATATTTGTGATAAATAAATACACAAATAATGTCCTCGCCGGGATTCGAACCCGGAACCCCCAGCTTCGTAGGCAGGGTCACTACCAACTAGGCTACGGAGGCTGACAAATTGCCGCAACTGATTCAAAATCTACAGATTGAACTATTACTAATTCGGATTGATTAACTTTGATTAATCAATCTGATCAATTATTCAATAATAATTTAGATTGATTCAGTTCAAAATGATGCCAACACTGATACTAGGTTATGTAAATATAATAGGTACCTATTTCAAATAGAGTGACATTCGGATTTTATCGGTTTTTTGTTCCCTTGATCATCACAGCAACACCTAAATAATTTTACTCATCGTCAAAGAGGGGGCATCGAAGGTGCCTAGCCTAATAACAGGTTACATTATTATACCCAAGAAATTTGACTAGTGCCCTCTGATTTGGAGCATAACCCGCGAAAGCTAAGACAATGGGTTCAACCTTCACATCCGACGTTGGTAAACTCAGTATTTCTTCTGTATATACATTTAAAATGTATAATTTTACTCGTATTCATGTTCAAATATTATCTTCTTACGCTCTAATGCCCAATGATAGCGATATCCATAAGAACAGACAATAATCATATGTTAAAGGTGAACACAAGAAAAATTACCTATGCAGGTTCTTGGACCATCTCCAAAAGGTAAGTACGAGAAAGGAACAATGTTCTTTTCATTCTCAGGTAAGAATCTGTCAGGGTTAAACTCGTATGGATCAGGGAAGTATTGAGGGTCGTAGTGCATCCCCATAGCATTGATGTAGACGGGGATGTTTGCGGGAAGGGTGAGAGAATCGTTGATCTTGTAGTCTACGGAAGAGACACGGTCCAGCCAGCCCATTGCGGGGTACTTTCGTAGAACCTCTGTAAAAGAAAGATCTTATTTACTCAAGAGTATAATAATTCAGTTTGGTTCTGTAGTTGTCTAAGATTGCTGTATTTTTATAAAGCTGGGGTGCACCTTGTTGCTAGTTAAATATTATTTAATTTCAATCTATTTAAAGTCGCGCTTTAAGAATAAAATGAAATTCAATATGAAAAAAGTAATAGTAATCATGTGTTGTGTCCAAAAGGAATCTTTCGATAATAATATGGTATCAACGATCGCTTCAACAAAACATAATGCGTTAGTAAGAATTATAAGAATAAAGAATTTAGACAGAACATGAAAATATGGCGTACATGCTTCTTTTGTTAAAGGACATTGAGTAATTAATTAACAATTTGTTACCTTTGAAGACACAGTTCAGGTAAGTCAGTTTTTCTAAATCTGAGAAATTCAAATCAGCACCACCTCTACTATTCTTGGCCACAATTAATTCCTTGTAAAGTCTTTCCTGGAAAATATACAATTTTCAAAATTATTTGCCTTTTATTAAGTAGACCTAACAAAACATAAAAGAAGTAAACGAGACTGATTGCTACAACGCCTACAACAGTGGGGACCTCAACAAAAGGAATGCAACATAAATGTAAAAATGTATTGACAACGGGCCGTGTTCTTAAAAATTGCAGTATTTTCTCTTTTTAGTTGAATTTGTACAGTTTTTTTCTCATACAAGCTTTATCGATTCTGATAGGAACAAAAAAGTTTGCCAAGATTTATTTTGAATAGAGTCACTATTTTTTGCAAATAGGTGCAAGATGATAACGAAATACAAGAAAAAAAATCTGACGCATGACGATACCCATAAGAAGCCAAAACTAGCTCGTAAATCAGAGTAGGAATAACGTGAAAACCCTATGTTAAAAAGTTTGGCTCAGCTTTAGATCTAAATACTAAATAATGTGGCACAGGTTTATTAAGATAAATACGTGATAAGTCACGTGTTAATTTATTTACCTGATTTAGTCATTTCAACCGGAGTTTAACCGATAGGTTAGGTAGTCACGGATGAATGATCATAATGTCTCAAAATAGCAACGTTCTTTTACCTGTATTTTAGGTTTGTGAGCTAATTCGAAAACTGCAAACGTGAGGGCAACAGCAGTAGTGTCGAATCCTCCTTGCAGCATAACGGTAGCTTGGGCTGCCAGCAGATCGTCACTGAATTCTGAAACATATATTATTTTGTATCATATATTATCTCTGTTATTTATATCATCATCCATTTAATTTATTTCTGTGTAAATAGCAAGTTTTTTATTTGTATCAGTATGTTTTCAAAGATGCCACTTTTAAGTCTCCACTCAATATCTCAAAGGTTAGCAGGAAGAGATCCCTTATAAAATGTTTTGTCCACATATTCTGTGTCCAATAAAATTATTAACTACTACTACTAAAAAATTTAAAGGTGAAATATCGTGAAGGTATATTTCAATTCTTATGGTTACTTAGCTATAAGATTTCTGCCAAACACAAACTTACAATTTAATAATTACATTTAGTGGTTTTTTTATTTTATTTATTCGTACGTGTAAAAAAATTATGCGCTTTACCTTGTCCATCTTCAAGTTTTTCATTCTTCATTTTAACTAAAGCATCAAGGAGATCATTATTTTCTATGTTGTTATTTGTCCTGTGTTCAATAATTGTACTAATAGTCTTTCTGAAGAAATTAACGCTTTTTAGTGGAAAGAACGTGAACCTAAAAATAGAGGATCATTGAAAAAGTGACAACTAGTACGTATGAATCTGCTTATGATGATGAGTTTATTGAAATATAAATTCAATCCATAATGCTATTCATGCTACACAAAACCATGAACAATATGTAAAATTGTGCTTCAATCGAGCTACTATTTTTTGAAGTCAAAAAATTCTCGAAATGTGAATTTCAGTATGAATGAATCTCACGAGAGTTATGTACTTACAATTACTGTTAATGCAATTTAAATGAATTTTATCAGTGATATAAGGTTAATGGCTTATGAAATAAAAAAAAATGCAAGGACAGGATATCTCGAAACTTAGATTTATAATTATTATGAAAACAATATTGAAAATAACAGTGAGCCATCAAATACCAACAAACAAAAATAATGTCAAGTGCCAATGTTGATGTCAATAAACCCAGCGATATCCACAAGAATAGACAAAATTAAACGAAACCAATCAAACTTGATGCACTTTCTTGTGACGATGTGATAAGGATGCGATTAGGAACTATAACTTTGTATGATAACCTTGCTATGATATAATGACGATAGAAAGCATACCTAAAGATATCGACAAGAGCAGGCCAGAAGAAGATGCTGTAGATAGAGAGTCCTCGGAACCAGTCAAACTTCATGAACTCTCTCGTGACAGCACGGAGAGGGCTGTCACCTGTACCGACAGCATCATTCTCGAGACCGAAGAGAGACGTCCCAATTATGTCAGTGCTGTAGTCCGCAAAAAGGGTCTAGACGAGTAAAAAATAATGTTAGTAACATAATGCACAATATAAGTTTAGGTTTTGCATCAAAATCTTAACTGTGATACTATCTGATCAGATTTAATTATATTTTTCCATTGTAAATGCTAGTTAATTAAGTCGAGACGCAGCGTAGATCTAAAAAGCTAGTGTATATAGACGTCACTTTCTTGACATAGTATTTTACTAAGTATGTATTTTAGTCCTAGGCTGACGCCAGTGAGACACCGATGGACAAAACTTCGCATGATTCCACGTGTACATTACGATTCTTTGTCAATTCGGGTTACCATAGCCTACCTAACCCTACAGAAAAATTATTACTTAAACATATATTTATGTAAAAGATAAGTACTAGCTGAAAAATTAAAGGGAGATAATGTTAATTAATATTTCCTTCCCACCGAGTCTTTCATGCCCCAGAGACTTACTTTCTCATTCATTGACTAAGCCAATAATATAAACTACTTGTGATTTCTTGACCTGCAAAATTATCTTATCAAGTTACCCTTTTTGGATAACGGCAAATATATCTCAAGGTCTTGAACTTACTCTAATGTCCGTTATTTTGTTGTTGTCTTTATCTTTTTGTATTCTGTTGATAATACCCTTGGACTTAGACGATAATAGACCATGCATGGCTTTTAGCTTAGCGCCTGTGAAAATGTATGTTATGCGACGTCTTATGTTACTCCATGTTGGTTCCTAGAAAAAAAAAACAATGTAAGTTTGATGAAACTTCCTTTTTTCTTAACGGAGAACTGTCGAAAATGGCTTGAATAACACTAGATCTAAAAGAGTATAGTAGTCTGCTGATTTTAGATTGTCCATTTTTTGACAAAAACGTAACATCAATCATAAAGAAGCTTTTATGATTCCTTTACACAACAACTCACGAATATGCGCTGATCCTGAAAGTTTTTCCAATGTATTCGTAATGTACAAATGTAGTCACCTGTGCATTTAAAAGTCAGCTTTCATTATCAAATTGGTAGCAACACAAGCTACAAAGCTGGAGTTTTCGATTTCGAATTCAAGCCAGGGTATTTATTTATTTTTTGGTCATATTTGTTTTTCATGTTTAATTATATCAACTTATGTGTATCTTATTTATTATATTTCAAATGGTCACTAACATAACCCATAACATAAGTATTGTCGTGAGTCGTGACTTAGAGTCCCTTGTGTCTAAGAATGTCCCCTGATATTTTACTAATTTCTGTTCGTGACTAATAACTACATAAATCTAGGACCTACCGTAAACCACAAAGTGTTGCCTCTCTCTCGCACTTGTAAATTCGAACGTAAGTTTAACAGAGCGGGAACACGTCGATAGTGATTCGCGGCAGGCATTTCGATGTCGAGCCCCTTCTAGGCTGTTTCACCTTTTATAAACTTGGGAAGGGAAAGCACATTTGCATCTAAATCTGAGAGAGGTATGACCCAAATACGTCAACTTAGAGAATTACCAACAAGGATATCTTGTTTCGAACAGATTATGTTTATGAGGCTTATATGGATTGTTATGAACATAGTTTGTACTCGAACCAATTTGACTATGGCCTATATACATAATTTTAGAACTTTAGGCTAATAATAAAGTAAAAGTAATATTATTGTCTATCATTTTTCAAACTGTTGTAGCCTATAACTTACAAACTAAGCCAAATTTTTAGTAGCAGTAGTGTGATTACCAGGTATTGAAATCGATGAATCGAAGTACTTTAGTATTCTTTGTTTATGCATTAACCCAACAATAAGCCTAGTCAACCCTTAAAATAACTCGCTGATGTACAAATACTGTCGCTGATAACAATCGTAATGTCCATCAGCATGATTCAGCATAAAAAGCAGTAATTTAAACTGTAACATTTTTTAATGGTCCGTCAAAGTGTTTCACTAAATTTAATGAACAAAGGCTTCCCTTTTCCCCGAAATAAGGCCCTGATGTGTACAAACACCTTCCATCATTTTTTGTATGATTCTAAGTCATCCCGTCATCTTCTTTTTGGCATGTTTCTGTCCAAGGAATGGGGGGTCTAATCGGTTTATTTCTTGGCCCAACGTAATGGATGCGTTTTGTAGATGTGTCCATTTCCACTTGACTTTTATACCATCCACAATCTTGACTTTTATACCATCTTTCCCCTTACTGGCTGGCTAATGTTCGGTCGTTCCTGGTAACTTACCCAAGTGTGGGGTAAGTTACCAGGGTTACAAAATTATTCTCAAATGAAAACTTTCCCCATAGTATGATAACATTTGTCATCACCCTAACTCCTCCCGTGAGTGTCGTAAGAGTCGACGAGGATTTTGTGTTAATGGTCATTCGTTTAGAGAAGATTGACGATGGGCAGGACCAACACTGTAGTAGACATACTAGCGCGATCGCGTGACTATGGGCAATGCCTACTAAAGGAGTTCGCACATTATAACAACTCCACGCCAACGTGGCAGCAACTCTACTCACACTTTCTATCAGTAGTCAACTGGTTGATCACAAATGGACAACGTGGCGTGAATGAGTGGGCAATGCAAATGGTTGCTTGATACACGTCAGTCGCATACGCATGGTCGCCGCGTGGACAACGTATGGTCAATGTGTGACCGGCGAGTAGAACACACGTCGTAAACTACTTTGATATAATTTTTTAAATTAATCCTAGTACCTATGTGATAGGATTTAAGTTTCAACATTTGGCATAGAGTCGAGACGCCGTTGAGTCGTTATAATGTGCGAAGACCTTAATGTGCCCATTGACATAGTTAATAGGTAGAACGTCTACGTCCAGCAGTGGATTGAAATAGGGTGATGATGATTTCCCTATCATTGATGTCAATTTTGTAGTGTTTTTTTTCTGATGCGATTAGAAATATAGTTACAGTTACAGGGTCTGGGCGTCTGGATTTGGTAGCTGCCCTCACTGATATATTTGCTTTACTATAATGATAATTAGGTAACATTACTTACATTAATGGTAAAAATGTTCAGCCCTCCAACAGGGTCCGTTTTTCCGGAAGACACATATCTATTCCGGAAGACTTCACTGTCAGACAACAGGATGCGTTTGGCCACTTCCGGATCCGCTACCACCAGCACTGGTTTCTGGAATACCCAGATGCCAACGAAGGGTGCGAGGAATTTTTCATGGAGATCTCGCATCCAAATACCCTGGAAAGAATAAAATCAAGATTCAAGACAAAAATGGTCGTAACAGATCTGTTGACCAGCGGTGGCTTTGCCAGCGTTAGCGCTGAGTTGTAGCCATTTCGTGATAACGTTTGTTTATTTATTTTCTTAGTACTAGGTCACGATAATATTTCACCCACCCTAGGTGCAGATGATACAATTTATATATTCATAAATGGAAGTCAGGAGTTGGAATTCAGATATACCAATAGTCGGGCCACGTATGTTTGTTTGCCAACGGCATGGTATTTCACGTAAAGAGCTAGACGTGGAAATAATATAACAATACGATATATAACAAGAAATATAATATAATAAAGGAAATAAACAGCTTTGTTGAGTTACCTATAGAGGTGAAAATCAACATACTTTTTAGGTGATAATGATAATAAATGACTTCCTGCTATTTTTCATTTATTTATATTAGTGTGTTTAATTTCATGATTTCATGTAGGTATTTCAATTTGTCAATTGAATATAAACTATCAACACAAAAAAAATAAAAATGAAATTCTTAATTAGCTCGTATTTCATAATATTTACTTTTCATTCCGAACAAATTTCGTAGAGTGGGGGATAGAATGAGCGAATGCTCGTTTGGTCTAAATCCACCTATAGGTACCTATTACCAAGAAATAAAGTAAATATTTAAAACATGCGCGGGAAAATCTAGAGTAGGTTACGTTATCATTATACTGTTGCCTGGATAAAACATACAAGGTTATCGTAAAACATAAAAGTTGAATGTTCAAAAACAAACAAGGCATACTAATATACATATATAACATACTCAGTACTCACCGGATTTCTTCTAAAGACGAGATTGGAGAAATTGCCCAATAGCGGGTAAGGGGGAGTGTGGGGGATACCTCGCTTGGCCCAAAACTGGCTGTTCTTGCGATGCTGGACGTACAGTATGGCCACCAATGTGGCCAACACCACGCCCAATATTGTGAACAACATCGTGCTCCAAAAATCTATTCGTAAACAAATGAACCAGAATTACGCGATGTTGATCACGAGTCGAAATCAAATCGTTCTCTCCTCCAAATAAGACTCATTCGAACTCACAAATTTACTGATTATTTTAGTAACGCGTTCAGAGGTGTACAACACTTGGGTTTCACAAATTTAATGATAGTGACACGACAAAACTTATACTATAACAACCGGTTTGCACACGCTAAAAATGTTTGTTTTCTTGATACATGCTATCAGGTCAAATTTTATCGCCGCATTATGAATGTAGATTACCCGTATTTATTATTTTTAGAGTTCGGCGGGTGATGGTTTAAACGGATCGGAACCGGTTTTTTTTAGAAAATCCTTGAATTAGTTTAATATTTTGAAATGTTTTACACTCTTTATGTAGAACTCAATTAAATAATATGTGTAATTTACAACATCGTATTTTTGAATTACTCCATTAATAAAATAAAGAATTTATAGAAATAATATAATTATGCAATGTTTGCCAAAAGTCAAGATTACTTTGCCCGCCCTCTAAAACGCCAAAAAAGCGATCTAAATGACAACCTAACATTTTTTTCTTCATGTGAGCCGACAGGCATGATCACAATGCACATGCTGAGCAGAAAAAACTTATACGGTTTCATTAAATTTTTTGAGATATTTTAGAATTACCGAAAAAACCGGGCAATGTTGGCTAGTTTCACGGCACCGAAAAACAAAATTAGAACCGTTCTTTTGTATGGAGTAATAACCGGTAAGTATCCGATCCCTGCTTTTAACCGAACCTATGGTTTAATGGTGTACCTATACGTAAAGAATAAGCCGTGTGGTGACGGCAGAAAGAATACATGTGTCACCACCCTAACTCCTCCTGCGGGTGTCGTAAGTGTCGACTAAGGGATTGAAGTGTCACTGACTATTATTTGATAAGAGATTGATGATGGGCAGCAGCGTCATCATTACTGCGATCGCCAATCCGTTTGCCCAGCGTGGCGATTATGGGCATTTACCTACTAATGCTTCTATACGCATAGTTAATAGGAGAGGCCTACGTCCAGCAGTGGACTATCATAGGCTGATGATGATGATGATGATGATGATGATGATGACGTAAAGAATCTGATATTTCAAAGATTTGCTGGGGGAAAAGTTGGTTTACTTTCCGGCTAAACTACATGGATGGGTGTGCTCGAAGAAATCTTCTACAGAACTGCGATTAGTTTTCGATTGCGGATTTTTTTTTTTAACAATTATTCTCATAATTATCTTGATTGCCTTGATCACCCGGTTTAGTTATATACAGAGATTGAAAAAAAATGCGTCATTGTTCGCAATAATTGGAGTCCCAAAGTTGATTAAATGAATAATTAAACAAATAATATCTTGAAATTTTATTTTGAAGCTTTAAGGTGATTTCTTATAATGGTCTTCATAGTTACCGGTTTCTAATATGTAATTTTCTGAAAATGATTAAATAATTAATTATTCAATCAATTTTCTAGTCATGTCCATGTTATTACAAGCAATGACACACATTTGTTCGATCTCAGGTTATATATTAAAATAGATTTTACACTCGTCAAAAAAACTTGTAAATAATTGATCACGTATTTATGCACGCTGTAATTAATAAAATAAGTGTTATCTTAAATAATTCACGGGTTATTCACGTGATTTAAGTCGATAATTGCTCGACATGTTTCGATCCATTTAGAGGATCCTCATCATAGAGTACCCGCGACCAAAGCCCGACGTATAGCGCCCCATATGTCGAGCTATTATCAACTTAAATTACGTGAGTTACCCGTTTGCTAAATATTATTTAAATATGTTTGAGCCTCACGTTACTTATAAAGTTATAATGCAAAAAAAAACCAATTCTACATTTTATTAATAAAACGCGGTGATATCGTTAAAAATTATGTACATGGATATTTGGACACCCTACTTCAATGGAAAGGAATTTGTGTAAATCATATCGACGCTGGAAAGGAGAAATTGGATAAGCGACACTTTTGAAGATATTGAGTTATATACACCGTTAGAATCGGCAAATTTTTCTGCGTCGAATGAGCTAGGTTTCGTATGCATCTGACAAATTTTGTGTCGCTTATCCCATCGGTGATTTAGAGACCTTTCGATCATTTTTTATTACTAAACGACTTGGTTTTTGACAACTTTTAAGAAAATGGAGATTAGATAAAATATAATTCAACATAATGAATCTTGGATTATTTTACCTATTTGTCATGACAGGTTAAATTTTACTTGGATATTTTTGCTGTGTAACAACTAATCATCACTTGTGGGTTAGCTATTTCTACCTGACTGTATGATATGTTCTCATGTCGTTTGGACAATTTTACCTTTATCTTAATTTAAAATTTAAGACGGTTAGACAATATTACTTGACTATGATATCTGAACTATTGGCGTTTATCCATTTTTACCCCTACATTTATTTATGAACCATTTGTCGCTTAGGTATCCCTTTTTACCTGAAT
>JALPQI010021472.1:0-15939 GCA_025490895.1 Thaumatotibia leucotreta
AGTATATTATATAGACCCTATAAGGACGTACAAAAATGCATATTACAAGAAAAACAAAAAAGGAATTTCTGCATAGGACGAAAAAAACTGAAAAAATATTGGACATCTTTTACTTTTTGACGTTTCATTAAAAAACTATTATCTTTTTGATACTAATTGCTACCAAACTTAAAAAGAATATGAAATTTGAAAGGATTTGAGCTACCTTGCATTAGCCTAAATTATATAGATTTAGAGAAACGACATTTCAAAATGTGCCCTTCATTAAATTAAGAAAATAAATGCATGTTTCGAAGCCTCTTATACCCCCAACTATAAGACTTACAGTAATTGTTATCGGCTCAATTTGTTCCAAATTTAATGTAGTTATTATCTACAATTACTTTTTTTTCTTAGCGCGAACGTTTTGCCAATATATAGTAAATAGCTTTAACGTAACCTAAAATTTGTTTATGTTTTGATAAAAGGGCACTTTATGAAATGTCGTATCTCAAAATATATATAACTTACGGTGATGCAACGTAGCTCAAATCCTTTCAAATTTAATGTTCTTTCTTAGTTTTATAGCAATTAGTATCAAAAAGATAATAGATTTTTAGTTAAACGTCAAAAACTAAAAAAAGTGCGATTTTTTTTCCGTTTTTTACGTCCTATGCCCAAATTATTTTTTTGTTTTTCTTTTAATATGCATTTTCGTATATATCTATAAGGCCTTTATAATATACCAAAATTGCAGCTTTGCAACTCGACTTGCAATTTGTATGAAAAACTTAGATAGCGGGCCTCCTGCCTTTGGAATTTCGGGTTTATACTTTCAACTACAAAGTTCACTGACCTAATTTTACCCTTAAATTAAAGAATATTAAGTGTGCTATAAGGTCATTATTGCATATTTTTCGTAGCATAATTAGGTGAGGCGACATGAAGTCGAAAACGTTAGCAAAACACAAAATTTTATCTAGGGTAAAATCACCAATAGATGAACAGTTAAGCAACTTTCCCAACTTTGAAATTTTTTTTCTATATGATGTAACTCATATTCATCAATTTTTATTTTTTTATATGATTCCGCATTTAATTGAGTTTAGAATAAGTTATTTTCATGCCTCGTATTAAACTTCAATAATTTTATAAAAATGATTATATTAAAAAAGGAGTCAAATTCCCCAGTAGTTGAACAAAGTGCCCTATCTCTGAACAATTTGACCCCAATAGATGAACCAGCATAACTGCAATATAGCGAGACCAATATATGAACGGCAAGACTCCAATAGATGAATAGAGCATAGTAAAAACGTTAGTTTCTTAGATACATTAATTGTATTTAACCTAAAAAACCTTCTTTTGATGAAATGTAAACACGGTGTACAATGTGTAACAATCTGATCTCCAAGTTTAACTTTTCCCAAATTCAATCATTCAATTAAATCAGTTGGTTCATGTTTTGGACACCGCATCAACGAAATGAACGAACTAAATTGATTCGAATTCATTTATTGGAATCCAACCCAAAAGATGAACCAGTAAATTTTCCTAGTTCACGTTTTGGACAGCGATTCTTAAGTTGAACAATCCCGTTTCCATACAAATATAAATTACTTTAAAACGTGATACATGAAAAAAGGGTCGTTCATCTTTTGGTCTAAAAATCAACTATAAAAGTGATTGTAATTTTATATATAAATATTACATCTAGCTATTTTATTATAATTTACACAAGCATTTGAAAATACGAGCCTTTGCCCAAAAGTTGACCGTCGTTCATCTTTTGGCCCGAACACACAATATTGGAACCATAACTTGACCAGCAAATATCTCATAAAATAAATAAAAAAAAATATTCTTTATAATATACACAATAGAGATATTAGTCTAAAATCTATACTGAAGTGAATCAAGGAAATAAAAGCCATATTCAATTTTTTACGTAATTGTAAGCTTAAATTTTTTAGGGCTATTCTTAATAAGGATCCCATATAAAACGCGATTTTGGCGTGATGCGCAAATTCGACGACCGCTCACTGCCTCGTGCGTGGCTTAATTGTCTGGGAAATCGCATGGGAGACGCGATATAGTGCTGCTGCGTGTGAGAAAAATACTCCCGGGCGTGTAAAATTATTCCTAATTTAATTATTTGCATTTTTAGACCTATCAGTCAACTTCTGGGTGGCAGTCATCTATTGGTGCTTTTACCCTAGTTTACAAAAAGGGGTACTTTTTAAAGTCTCGAATCTCTGAAACTATAAGACCTACGGTAATGCATGTTGGCTCAACTGGTTGGAAATTTATTAGTCTTTAAACGTTTATTCACATATGATATCAAAAAACGTAAGGTTTTTTAAATAAAAATCAGAAACTAAAAAATGGCCGTAAATTTCGCAGTTTTTCACGTACTACCCAGCTAGCACAACTTTTTTTTGCTTGCAAAATATGGTTTTATACTGTCCTATGGTGTCTAAACAACATACCAAAAATGCAGCGATACTACTTCATTTGCGAGTTTAGGGTAAAATTATGTACGATTTGACCGTACTATAGGGAAGATTCCGTGTATTAAGACATACCTGTACAAACTATTGTCATCCTTTGCCATCTCAAGATGTATTCCATAAGGAAAAGAGACAAATAAGGTAGCTCTACTTGGTCTTGAATTATATCAATGACTCCATTTTCTTGAACAATGCTACCAACCTGACTAGATAAAATGTCATTACTATTAGTGTTGTCCAGTCTTCATCGTATGCTTTTATCGGCAATAATAATATTTTTACCAAATTAGGTAGCGAATACAGTAGGAATAAACCTTATTTCCTACTCAGAATCACGATCTTCTGCGATCCTTAATATGTCATGATTTCTAAATCTACATTTTAGGATAAAAATAAAATCACCAAATTAATGAAATTTTATCTTTAATTAAAATGTCAAATGTCATAAGAAGTGTTCTGTCTAAAACGTATGCCACTAGTTGGCGCCACTTAGCGGTAAGGTCTCGCTAAGAAACAATTATCTAGCCTCAAAGAAAAACTAACTAGAAGGTAATTTTATTTTTTTACATAATTTTATTAACTCGTACAAATCTTAGAATTTAGACAAGTTTCTGGACCTGACGCCTCAGTGCTGCCGCCCTGGTGAACGGCATTTCAGAAAACCCTAATTACAACATGTTTTATGGAACTTATCATCCCTTAAAGCATACCTAACAATTTTCGTATGATGGCTTCTTTGTAATTAAACACATGTGTGTCATTATTAAACTAAACTTAATTTACTTTCTGGTTGACATGACATTGGATGATTACCAAATATGGTGGGTACTACGTCAGAATGTAATCACTTATGCGCGTACCCTTGCCTGAAACAACAGCTTAAAAATGTGCGCAGCATATTTTTGAATACTTTTTAGGGAACCAGTCGTCTGCCTTTTTGATATTTCTGACCCATAATAGCCTTTGTTCTGTGTCCTGTGGCAACCTGTTGGAAATTAAAAACATCGATTCATTTTCTGAGTTGGCTATCAATACATTTATCGATATCACGGTCGGTCTCTTAGGTACAACACTATGCGATACAAATATTTGAATCCCACTATTTATAATTACATTACGAAGGCAAATACGAATGGTTAATTCACAAAACTACACACATGTATCCGGCAACAAATATTGAATAAGATTTTCAGTTACTTTTACCTTAATAAGGTTCGAAATCTTAAAATTCAAGTCAAAACTAAATTACCGGTGAAACGTAATGTCTTTATTTTGTTCATTCAGGTAACCCTGGCGGTTTTTACACCCTGGAACCACACAAGTCATCACTTTTATCACATTCCGTGCACTTATCGAACAGAAATATACATGAAAAGCTTTATTTTAATCACTTTTACTACATGCGGTTTAGGTGCACTAGTATACCCAAACAAAGAACGTTGACAGGCATTGCCGGCGTCACCCACAGATAATAATAGACTCGGTCTACAAATTTATAAGTCTATGGATTGCATAGTACCTAGAATGTTTGCATAAAACGAGCGTGACTCAGGCGACCGTAACCATGGCAATAACAGACAGAAAACAAGTTGATTTACCCACATATAAAGATAATGAAAAATAATTTTAAGAAGCCATGGAGCAATAATTTTCAATATAAAGGCAAGTCAAGATTGTTTATATAATTTGATAAATAAAATAAATCGTATTAGTTTAGACAATTTTTTAATCTCAACTCATACATACTTAGACATACGTAACTAAATTAACAATAAAAATGCCTTGCATTATAAAAAAGTATTTACAAAAATATATAAAACAGGCAGAAAACATAACTATTGCCTATATTATACACACCTAGATGCTCACGGTTGTAAATTACAAAAAAATCTGAAAGTGAGGTTATGTTACGTAAGTACTGTCGCCTTCAGACATAATGGGAGCAATGATATATAAGTAAAGATACGTTATACTCTAACAAAATGAGCGAAATAAATACTTCACATCATACACCTACAATTTATTGACAGTTGACATATACCTATCTTCATACTTTAAAATGCGTAAATGGCGGTTTCAGTTTTATAGGTTGATTTTAAATTCTTTGCCGTGAGGCATTGAAGAGGGGATGACACTTGTCAACTAAAATTCAGGACCGTTTTTGAAAGGCAATTTAGTATGGCGTGCGGCTTCCATGTTTTATTTGTTCGTAGCCTTCGAACGTCTATCGAAAAGTAACTTTAAATGCAACTGTTTTGAAATCTGTCTTGAGCCTTCAATTACTGCGTTATATACGTATGCGGATTTCCGGATTGCATTTGATTCTAAGTTTTATTGTTCTTCGTTCTAATAGCCAGATCAACACTCACTGTCAATACATCTCGGGGATGACAGTGAGCGACAACCTACCTCTAGTCTGCCTTTCACGATTTCGAGTGTGCCACTGCTATTTTCGAGTACGGCGTATAGGTCTGTGGCCTTTAAGATCGTCCTGCATTGCCCGATTGGGTAAATATCTGGATTCTTAGCCAAGTTGCCAACCGCTAGCGCTTAGTAGCGTATCGTAGTTTTTCCTCTCTGTCACTCTTTCATTAAGACAGTTAGCTGCCTTTCGCTTACGATTGACGATTAAGCGTTAGCGATTGGCAACTTGGCTAAGCACCCTGTACTCACAGAAATATCAGGAGGAAAACAAGCAAGGAGTTATGTTATTTGAAAAAAGAACACTTTTACAAATACGAGTATGTAGAACTAAAAGTGCGTTGTCAGATATTTTTGCAGAATCTCACTGTCGATTCTCCTAAAGAAAAAACTTGATAATGAGACTTCTTGAACTCTGTCTAGGGCTTTAAATAAATGAGTAATTGATAACATTGGGTCTTCAATAATTGCGTAATATTATATGCTTTCAGATTTTATTTCTACATTTGCTTGCTCTTCATAATCCAACACCCGTCACTATCAATGCATCTCGGGAGTGACAGTGAGTGACAACCTGCCTCTGCCTCTGACGACGTCTACCTTGAGTGTGCCACTGCTGTTTTCGAGTATGACGCATACGTCTGCGGTTCTTTATGTACGTAATATCGTCCTACTTGGCCCGATTGGGTATCTGTACTCACAGAAATATCAGGAGGGAAACCAGCAAGGAGAATATTATATTACAAAAAAAAACACTTTTACAGATATGTCGCTGGAATTAAAAATGTGTTGTCACATATCTTTGCCAACTTTCAGTGTCAATTCTTCTCAAGAAAATTAAAATTTGATACTGAGACTTCTTGAAATCTTGGGCTTTCAATAAATGAGTAATCGATCACATTAAGTCTTCAATAACTGTGTAATATGGTTTCAGATTTTATTTCTACATTTGCTTGCTAACGCAACACCCGTCACTATCAATGCATCTCGGGAGTGACAGTGAGTGACAACCTGCCTCTGCCTCTGACGACATCTATCTTGAGTGTGCCACTGCTGTTTTCGAGTATGGCGTATACATCTGTGGCCGTTTGGACGGGTTTCCCGTTTATTGTAGTTACCAAGTCGCCTGGTTGGAGACCGCCACTGGAAAAATAAAGCATGTGAAATTGTGAACCATGGAAAGAAAATTTCTACTCAACCCTTAATTCGACAACGTCCAAAATACAGGACGGGCATTTCTCTGAGCGTAAATGGACATCTCATCCATCTGGTCACGTTTTCTTGGAAGTGGCTGAATGATTTGAGGTTGGTTTTGGTTGTCTTATAGAGAAACCGTAAAAAAGTATCTGACGGCCGAAAATGGTATCAAAAGATGCAGCCACTTCCAAAAAAACGTGACCAGATGAATGAGATGTCCGTTTATGCTCTGAGAAATTTCCGGAAATGGGTTTTGACCCGCTTTTTGTATTTATTTAGAATCAGAATTGTATAGACTATTGATTGCTGAGGAGGCTTGAACATACGACCATCCCTTATTTCTGTCGAATAAAGGGTTAATTGGAAAATGCCCTATCCATACACCAAAAGCAAGAAGAAATCCCGAAAATGTATGGAAATTTTGGGACTCTTTTTCTTTTGGGACCGAAAGAGCTCGTGATTATCACTAGATAGTATAAAATAGTCACTTTTTCTGTCCCTATGTCCCTTTGTACGCTTAAATCTATAAAACTACGTGACGGATTTTGATGAGATTTTTTAATAGGTAGAGTAATTCAAGAGGAAGGTTTTTACGTAGGTATAGTACCCGTGCGAAGCCGGGGCGGGTCGCTAGTTAATACAAATAATCCAAATTATGAAAATGGACGAAATAAAAATACGACTCAAATTTTTATGAAACGCATTTAAGAAAATTGTTTTTATTATCTTCTACCAGTACAAGATCTAATTATGGGAGCGGCCAGGGTACTCATAAATATCTGAGCAAGCCTTTATTGTCAGAGCGTTAGAGTACACTTTAAGATATTTTTGAGAAGCGTTTCCGATCCGATATTAATTAATACTTACTTATAAGCGGGCGATCCAATTATAACTTTCCACACTAAGATCCCATGCTCTATATCTGTGGGCATCTGAAAAACACAAGTTTCATCATCATCATCACCCTATGATAGTCCGCTGCTGGACCCAAGACTCTCCTATTAAATATGCGTATAAACGCATTAGGAAGTAAATGCGCATAATCGCCACGCTAGGCAAGCGGATTGGCGATCTCAGTAATGTGTCCACTATGATGACGCTGCTGCCCATCATCAATCTTTTATCAAATAATGGTCAGTGACATTAGGAAGTAAATGCCCATAATCGCCACGCTGGGCAAGCGGATTGGCGATCTCAGTAATGTGTCCACTATGATGACGCTGCTGCCCATCATCAATCTTTTATCAAATAATGGTCAGTGACATTAGGAAGTAAATGCCCATAATCGCCACGCTGGGCAAGCGGATTGGCGATCTCAGTAACGTGTTCACTATGATGACGCTGCTGCTCATCATCAATCTTTTATCAAATAATGGTCAGTGACACTTCAATCCCTCAACACAGGTTTAGTTTTAGATATAAGGGTAAATCAACTTTTTTCTGTCTGTTATTGCCATGGTTACGGTCGCCTGAGTCATCGGTTTTATGCATAATTATGATACTTAAGCTATGCAAACATGCATTTTTCTGACGAAAAACTGATTCAAACCCTTTCCTTGATAGGCCATCTACAAACATGGGCTATATAGTCTTGTCAATAAGATTCTTATTTCAAACATATTTCTATGGAATCTAATCTTTATCCGCATGTGTTATACTCTGTTTGGTTTGGTGTTTAAAAAAGGTAAACAATCTTGCAGTATCTTATTATTGAAAAATACGAGTAGAAAGTTTTAGCAAATATACATAATATAACAAGGAAATACAGTGATTTACATTGTTTTTGATTTGATAATTTTTTTAATAAAAAGATACTGCAAGATTGTTTAAATTTTTTTAAACACAGTAGCATAATTTTGCATAAAACCAGCGTGGCTCAGGCGACCGTAACAATGGCAATAACAGCCAAAAAAGTTGATTCACCCATAAGTAGTATATTTTATAAGTTAAGTTCAGGATAAGTTCGCCTTTGTACTTATTCTAACATATTTGGCATGTTATGTTTTGTTTTTCTGTACAATATAGTACATTACGACACAAGTGCGAAAAATATGAAATTCGAAACGAGTGGCGATGTTTTAAAACACGACCGATACCCCGAGACCGATGTTTTAATTCGACACGAGTTACGAATTTCTTTTCTGCACGTGTCTCGTACGACGTTTTTTAGTGCAGATGGCCCTCCGAAGTTTTGGATTTGACGTAAAATGACACACTTCTCGCATTAGACCCTAAAAAAGGCACCATCATATATTACATACATTGTGCATCAAGGGAGGTAAGTACGGAATTACTAACGAGAGTGTTAGAAGCCCGACGCCGTTAGGCGGAGGGCTTTTATGACTCGAGTTAGTATTCCGCTTACCGACCGTGATGCATACAATATTTTTCATCACACTTGCCAACCAAAAAATAAGTTTAAGACATAATATTATTAAATGACGTACTGACATTCTATTACTCCCTAGGGCATTTCACTTTTCTATTACTCCCTCTACGCGCGCAAGCAATGGCGCGCTTAGACAGCAAGTGTGATGAAAAAGTATTTTACTATTACCTACCCTTAGAATCAGCCCGCCCGAAGGGGTACCAACCGAGAAATCTCGGTGTTTATAATTCGAATTATAGTTGAGTTACCTCTGGGTTCCTCATCCTCAGTTCCATAAGAATGTTGGGTGTGAGCGACAGCATCGTGATGCCGAGGTAACGCCGCGACACTTGAGGCGACTTGGTCTGCCCTGGAAGTATAAATGTATATTTATATACGCGCAAAGCTGACATCGAAGTTAACTTTTTTGTGAGAGTTAAGCTAATTGGGTCATTGTCAGATTTAGGTTATCGTCTTTTCGGTGGACATAACTAAAGTTAAGGAATTCCGGTACTCATTTTGGGATAAAACAATTGACGGTACAACTAGGCTCCCCGGTCTATAGCCCTATGCATTCAAATCGTAACATAGATTTATAAAAGCTGTTAACTTTTTACCACCGAGTGGACAACTTTTGGTTTTCGGACTGACAATGACCCAATTGCGTGTCCCTAGAAGTGAAAATGCCCTTATATACATAGTAGTGTTTAATTTATATATATTTTTTTTATTTTTATTTATTGATGGGAAACAAACAGCGATAGTCATACATATAAGTAAACCAGGAAAGATATTACATTAGCCAGAACAGTTTCCACTTATAGATAATAACAATTCAGTTGCTCAGGAAGAAGAATAATGCTTAGACATTAATACATTAAATTAAGTATATACATAATAGTGTTTAATTTATATACACAGTAGTGTTACTACCAGAGATCGGATGGATTTGCAACATTCTTAGTGACTTACGTCATTTTTATGACATTTAGTATGAGATATCGCACCAAATTCGATCTCAGGTTACTACTTAAAAATTCAACACAAATAAAACTTACGTTTCTTTAGGAATTCCTTGACATAATCAATAGGTATAGCGAAGGATATCCCAGAGGTGACTTTCATGCTGTTAATCCCGATAGCTTCTCCGTCCAGATTGACGAGGGGTCCGCCGCTGTTGCCGAATGTGATGGGAGCGTCTGTCTGTATGTACACCATATCTTTGCCTGGAATAATACATTACATCAGAGGCCGGTAAAATGAGGATTTCCGGCCAAGTTGGCATATATATGGCCGGATAGGTAACGAGGCCGGGAATCCGTTTTCACGCCGAGGCATGTATAGTCCTTTTCTCAAACATACAAAGAAATATAAAAAAAAAGACGATGCTGTCGAAATGAATGAATTTCCATCCCAGTGAGTTACTGCGCCCTAAAAGCGATACTTCCGAGTCTATTTTAAGGAACGTAAAGACAATATTTCATTGCATGTTTGAGAAAAATAATATACAAATACTAATATAAGGTGATCAATCCAAATGGGTCAGTATGAAGGTTTTAGAAACCATAATAGAATACGGAATTAAAAACCTACCTATATTTATATACGCTACCGGTCAAAAGTTTAAGTTCACTCCATGATTTTGGTACAAAATCAAGTTGTAAGCGATCAGATTTGTTGGGTAACGTACTTTCGATATCAGTTAGAAGTTTTCTGGTATCTGCTATATTTACGGAATTATGGCCTGGCAACACTTAACGATTACACCCTGTATATGATTACATTTATTTATGTGTGTCCAATGGATGCGGACAGCTCACGACCGATATTTGTGGAACTCTCTGGGGGAGGCCTATGTCCAGCAGTGGACGTCAATTGGCTGATGACGATGTGTGTCTATTGAAATTTATGTTTGTGTTGTTGGTATTCATTTTTCAACTAAATATTTTCCTTGTTCTGCACCACCTTCTTTTTGTAATTGTCTCTCCTCTACCCAAAAGGTTGTCTGGAAGAGATCGCTTTTTAGCGATAAGGCCGCCTTTTGTGACCTCTGTTTCTTGTATTTATTTAGTTTTGTGTACTTTTTATTACGTGTGAGGTGTGCAATAAAGAGTTTTGTATTGTATTGTATTGTATATCCAGTCCAAAAGATTTGAAGTTTTACGTTTTGCTGCCTGTAATAAACAGATAAACACACACCTCTTAAGCCAAGCTCCTCGCTCCCTCTCTGTGTTGAGCTGACCACTCCAGCGGTCACCGTGTTGCTGAGGGCCAGCGGGCTGCCCATCGCTACCACCTAGAACCATCACAGTTGCGATGTTAATGAGAAATTCATGGTGAAATATGTGAGAAGTATCATATGAGAACTATCTATACTCGTAGCTTTCAGGGCAATTGCAAGCAAGAGTGTAATGTAAGTGACCAATATAGCATGTTTGCATATATAGCATGTTTATTTGTTAATTGTGCAAATTTTACTGTTATTCTAGATATCGAAATGATAGTTATGTAGATATGTAGCACTTAAACTTGAGTCATAAGTCATAAGTAAATAAACAGACGATGAAATGGTCACTTTCACTACAGTTACATGGATTTACCCTTCAGTGTTGCAAGCAGGTTCCTAAGGGCTTGTCCATTAATCACGTCATGAGCAATTCTTTTTATTTTTGCCACTAAAATGAAATATGAAAATTTGGGTAAATTTTATACTATTTCTGCTTAGAATCACGAGCTGATTCCATTTCCGGCGAAAAAAAAATTGTCACAAAAATTTTCTATATTTCCTTTTTTGCACGTGTATCGTACGACGTTTTTCAGTACATATGGCCCTCAGAAGATTTCTACTTAACGTAAAATGAACCACTTCTTGCACTAGCGCGTAAAAAAGCGCCATTTGTACTGAAAATATTTTTTGAGCTACATTATCGAAACTTATTTATGTGTCCAAACAATGTTTCGTTACATGCAAATAACGCGCACATTATTATATTTACGTAAAAAATTCAACAATCACAATGCACATATTTTTCGACCCACATTTTTTTTTAACCCTCTGCAACTGAGGTGACGTATCACAGACGTTTTTCAACTTTACGGTGTTGATAATAAGACACATATCTCATGACTGACAGTGGCAGAGGGGACAAAATTTTCGGTTCTACACAATGGCAAGGGGGCTAGAAACGCACGATTTTTTTTGGTAATACCATGGTTGATTTATGTGAAGTAATGGTAGCAATTACAAGACAATATGTTGTGCATGTCATATAAATTCTACTTTATTCTACTTAAAGTACACAGTACAAACCCACTCGCCAGGCTTGAGGTCCGCTGAACACCCAAGCTTCATAATAGGCAGTCCGCGTACTGGGATTCTTAGTGTCGCCAAGTCTGACTTCATGTCTACGTCCTCTACCACTCCTATGTGGACTGAGCCATCCTGAAAGATGGAGTAGGTAAGTAAGTAAACATTTTATTATACACGCAAAACCTATTAATCATAATTGTAACAAAATAAAATCAATGTAACAAAATATGTATGGAATCATTCTATTATTGGCCATGTGGTGACAGCAGTAAGAATACATTTGTCACCACCCCAACTCCTCCTGCAGGTGTCGATGTCGTAAGAGTCGACTAAGGGATTGAAGTGTCACTGACCATTATTTGATAAAAGATTGATGATGGGCAGCAGCGTCATCAATGTCATCATAGTAGACACATTACTGCAATTGCCAATCTGCTTGCCTAGGGTGGCGATTATGGGCATTTACCTCCTAATGCATATAGCACAGTTAATAGGAGAGGCCTGCGTCCTGTAGTGGACTATCTTAGGCTGATGCATGCATGCATTTTGTTATTGAGCGAAATTTAATGGTTACATAGTTACATGCAACCATATTATTTAGACTTTGCAGTTGATGGATTGGTGATGACTAGACCCCGGTATCGGAGGTGCAAAATGATAGCTGTCAAGTTCTTACTTAGGGATAGGTAAACACAATATTTTGTGATATCGATATCGATACTCGATTTTTTGTACAATTATTTTTTTATGTACAGTGGCGTTCAGAATTGCATGGACAATTTATGAATGAATTCATTCATAAACTGTCATACAAGGACCATTTATTTGTATACCTTTTTTCGGGATCTATGATAATAATTAACATTTAATACTCGATTTTTTGAAATTTTTTTTTTATGTACAAGGACCATTTATTGTATCCCTTTTTTGGGATCTATGATAATAATTTACATTTAATATATAAATCATTACTATTATGTACAATACAAATCTCTGGTTGCTATTACATTTATTATGTTTCGAGTTGCGCAACATTGAATAAAAACTTTGAGATATTAAATACTTATAGTAAATTATATTGATTTAAACTTTCACGATTATCACTCATATTTTACAGACAAACGGGTCTTAATCGCGTAAACAAAGGTGGCAGGTCATCTAAGGTCGCCTAAGGATGTTTTACCTTATCACACACCGGGCGTTTATAAGATCGATTGTAGCTGTGGTAGTTCCTATATTGGGGAAACCAAACGCACCATAGCGGAAAGGGTCAAGGAACATATCACGGCTGTTAAAAAGCGTCAAACGAATAAGTCTGCTGTGGCCGAGCATTTGTTGGAGTCCGGACCTAACCACTGGATTGAGCTCCATAACCCGAAAGTCCTCTCAACCGAGCGTATACATCATAGCCGAAAAGTACGTGAAGCTATTGAAATTAAGAAACATCGGAATTTTAATCAAAATGAGGGGCAAGGAATCTCGTCCGCGTGGAATCCCGTGATTTACAAATGTAAGCGTGGTGAAACATCCATTTTTAAGCCATTGGATGTTGTGAGTGTTGTGTGTAGGCCTAGTGACAACCCTAGCCTAGAAGTGAATAATCAAGATCAAGTGCGGGTAGTTCGAAAAACCCGCGCAGCTCGAAGGTGTTGATACATTCTCTCGCCAGTCTGCCTGCGACCACGGGTGTAACGTCATGCCCGAAACGTCAGGATATAATTAAACGTAAGTTTACGCGATTAAGACCCGTTTGTCTGTAAAATTATAGTAAATTATTTATGTCAATAGATAGTCAAAGTCATCTTACAACGATGTATTCGATTATTTTACCCGTGTTTACGAGTCTATTCGCCTAAAATATTTTATACAATAGAAAGTGGAGCTACTTCTTGCTGAACACCCTGAACTTCAAAAATGAATGAAAAACATTTAATATACAATTTGCAGAATACACATCATTTCCAGATGTTGGAATATAAAAAAGCACATGGAGTCAAATTGCTCATCAAGAGAAAATGAACAACGTATGTTCTACTAATATTGATTATTTAATAAAAGATATTCTATTCCAATATTTGTAATCTTGCATATCTTGCACTGCAACTCAATCTTGTATGAAAACACTCATAAAAAAAGAAAAAAAATGCAAACCAATTAAACTGTAACCGAGATCTGCTTAAGTTTTTCGTCAGTTGTAACATACTTCGGACCAAATTCGAAAACCCAAACTTCAGAAGTGTCATCGACAATAGGCATGATGACTGGCAAGTCAAATCAGCATCTTTTTTCGAACTGTCAAAACGATCACCACTATGGAATTTTATATGAAGTACTCAAAAGTGACGTCACGTTTGAGTACTGCCAAATGACCTACTCTTTTAAGTTCTTTTCAATTTATTAAATAGAAGTGTACAAAAATTACTCCAATCTAAGTCTTAATCATTTCTTCGAGTATTATGTCGTGCATAATGTTAAGTAATTTATTTTAACTACAGTCTTCATCCCTATTGCCTCAATAAAAAGTATGGCGATGTTACATAACATTAAATAAATATTTTGTTGATTTTGTAATTATATAGTCCTAGTTTATATCATAAATAGGTGCGTTTAATTAAAGTCTTAGCTTATTATTATGGTAAATGAAAATTATCGATATGTAACTTTAATTATCGACATCACAAATATTTTTACCCCATCCCTCAGAACTTGACAGCTACCATTTTGCACCTCCGATACCGGGGTCTAGTGATGACTAGACTAGACATTTGACATATTGGTGTATTTATATTGTTCCCATAAAAATTAATACTTAAAACTGAATTAGGGCTTATTTTTCAATCTACAGTTAACCAAGCTCCCGTTGCTGGAATGCCTATTTGGATTTTAATTAATTGACAGTCAGTTGAACTTTCAGCAACTTCAATGAAATGAATTGCCAGTTGAAGGGTTAACAGTATCTGTCAGGTAAATGTTGCTCTGTCTTTTGTAGGGTTCCACACCAAAAGGTAAAATGCTTTGCGCGACTTTGTCTGTCCGTGTGGTAGTGACAATGTTAAATATCTCTGAACCAAAATTTGGAATAGTTATGAATACACAAATAACCCTTTGCCTGTGTTTGATAAGGATCCATACACTAGATATTGAACTCAAATCAATTCATAATTTAAACAAAAAATCCATTGTACAGCCAAGGGCATAAATATAATTACAATTTTAGACCTTACGCTGCAGGCATAAGTAAAAAAGTGTATACATATTTATGCCCTTGACTGTACTGCTTCTTAGCAACCTCTGACAACGGGTTAGTGGTAAAAATGAGTGACAATTTAAGGTATTGAAAAATCAGTCATACAATAAATAAGTGGGCTATGATACATGAAACAGATGTTTTCTTAAATTACAATGTTTTTATTTATTCTATCTATTGAGCTGTAGTTTTTGTATATGATGATCATAATTATAAGCATTCTATACTCAAAATTATTAATATACCAGACACTATTTTGAATAGAATAACAAATTATAATCTGTGTTGCACAACATCAAGAATTCCTTGCAACATTACACTTACCGACAATTTGACTCTCACAGCTGCATTCGGCTTGTTCACGACAACATGGGCATTCGTTAATATCAATCCATCTTCCTTTACAATAAAACCAGACCCATTCGATAGCGTTATAGGTTCCCCAGAAAACAGGTCCATTCGGCGGCTATCTTTTATCTCAATATAGACCACAGATGGCGCCGAAACAGCCACAACATCAGATATAAAGTTGAACTTCTCTCTTCTCCCTTGTAAACTGTTATTTGAGACTGTAGCGGCAGAAATACGCTCCTTTAAAGACACATAACCTACAACACCAGCCGCTACGGCGAAAATACCACTAAAATACCTATTTTTCCTAGTATCATCTTGCTTACTGTATTCTGAGAATTGCACTACGCGACATGAGCATCGGTAACCAGCGTTCGTTAGTGATTTTATTGAAAAATATTTGGAAAACAAACTCCGAGAAATCATTGTTGTGCAAGTGAGCTTGTCAAACTTGACGTTTGGCACTTGGCAGTTGGTGTAACATTTGACTTATATAGTGATTGCGTGAAGAAACCGTTACATAAAATTCGGTAACCGTTAAGAAACGGTTTTTTTT
>JALPQI010021473.1:0-19918 GCA_025490895.1 Thaumatotibia leucotreta
GTTATCATAATCCTATAGCGGTTCATACAACACATATCCTTACCAAATTTCGTTACTGTAGCATTTATAGTTTCCGAGTAAATCGGCTGTGACAGACGGACAGACGGACAGACGGACATGACGAATCTATAAGGGTTCCGTTTTTGCCATTTTGGCTACGGAACCCTAAAAAAGTTTAAATAATCACCCGTATTGGAATATATCACACACTGAACACGACAGTAGAAAAAAATATATAAATAAATATCTCGCAGCTGAAACGTTATACTTCGCAGCCTATTTATAAGGAACATAACAACAATATTTCATTGCATGTTTGAAAAAATTAAGTAGGGTAAAATCACCAATAGATGAACAGTTAAGCAACTTTCCCAACTTTCAATATTTTTTTCTATATAATGTAACTCATATTCATCAATTTTTATTTTTTTATATGATTCCGCATTTAATTGAGTTTAAAATAAGTTATTTTCGTGCCTCGTATAAAACTTCAGTAATTTTATAAAAATTATTATATTAAAAAAGGACCCAAATTCACCAATAGTTGAACAAAGTGCCCTATCACTGAACAATTTGACCCCATTAGATGAACCAGCATAATTGCAATATAGCAAGACCAATATATGAACGCCAAAACTCCAATAGATGAATAGAGCATAGCAAAAACGTTGATTTCTTAGATAAATTAATTGTATTTAACCTTAAGAACCTTCTTTTAATGAAATATAAACACGGTGTACATTGTGTAATAATCTGATCTCTAAGAACAAAAGTTTAATTTTTCCCAAATTCAACCGTTCAATAAAATCAGTTGGTTCATGTTTTGGAGACCGCATCAACAAAATGAACGAACTAAATTGATTCGAATTCATTTATTGGAATCCAACCCAAAAGATGAACCAGCAAATTTTCCTAGTTCACGTTTTGGACAGCGATTCTTGAGTTGAACAATCCCGTTTCCATACAAAAGTAAATTATTTTAAAACGTGTTACATGAAGAAAGGGTCGTTCATCTTTTGGTCAAAAAATCAACTACAAAACTGATTGTAATTTTATATATAAATATTACATCTAGCTATTTTATCCCTTAACCACCTACGTGCGGTCTTACAGACACTGGATTATACAAAATTGACAATAACTGAACGCAAGTACATCGCTCACGCCTCTGTGACCTTGTACCTTTGCCCGGCCCCTCCGCAGTGCCGGCCATAATGTCGACTCGTTCAGACGTGCACTCATTTGGATTTGGTGAGGAATAAACTAGCATCGGCGGTCTGTGAGACCGCATGTAGGTGGTTACGATACGTTTTGTAAGTGTTTCAGGGACCGCACGTAGGTGGTTGTGTTATTTAAATGTCATAATAATTGTTACTATAGTTTAACACAGTTTTGCAAAAGGTTCAAATTTATGAAGAAACTTGCCCAAAAATTAGTGAGACCCTATTTAGAGCATCGTGCAAATAATTAGCGTCTTCCGCGGGACTAGAAAATTGCTTTGAATTTGAATGTTCGAACAAATTGTGTGTCGACGGCAGACAAGAGTGGTTATTTTAAAAGCATGTAATTTTACAAAAATATCTTATTTGTAACCAAATTAAATAGTTTAATAGCATTTTTGATTGATCAATTTTATTTTTTCATAATGAAATGACTTATATTAATGTTCTTTAATTTTGTAATCTCATATCCTAAAGGATACTTAGTTTTGTAATCGAAAATACGACACGTTATTAAATATGTTAAGTTTGAAATACAAAATGTTGATTATTTTTGTATTCTTGTTGGTTAATAAATGCCTGAAACAATTTAAAGTGTATTTAATATATTTAAACCCCCTTCAGTCACGCCAAAGTAAATAAATCAGGTCCCATCAGAAGAAGCGGTCTCCACGTAGGTGGTTGTGTGATACAAACAGGACGTAGGTAGTCAAGGGTTATTATAATTTACACAAGCATTTGAAAATTCGAGCCTTTGCCCAAAAGTTGACCGTCGTTCATCTTTTGGCCCGAACACACAATATTGGAACCATAACTTGACCAGCAAATATCTCATAAAAAAAATAAAAAAAAACTATTCTTTATAATATACACAATAGAGATATTAGTCTAAAATCTATACTGAAGTGAATCAAGGAAATAAAAGCCATATTCGATTTTTTACGTAATTAAAAGCTTAAATTTTTGAGGGCTTTTCTTAATAAGGATCCCATATAAAACGCAATTTTGGCGCGAAGCGCGAACTCGACGACCGCTCACTGCCTCGTGCGTGGCTTAATTGTCTGGGAATTCGCATGCGACACTCGATATAGTGCTGCCGCGTGTGAGAAAAATACTCCCAGGCGTGTAAAATTATTCCTGATTTAATTATTTACATTTTTAGACCTATCAGTCAACTTCTGGGTGGCAGTCATCTATTGGTGCTTTTACCCTACCTATCACTATCACGTACCTTCTGAACAAACAATACTTTTGTAAAAAAATGCCTTATAAGTTTTTTATCAGCCTCCGTAGCCTAGTCCCTAGCCCTCCCACGAAGCTGTAATACAAGCGGAAGTCCTTATCAAATGAATAGTGTCAAAAAGAGACTTCCACTTGTATTACAAGTTACAAGCTTTTGAGAAATGGGCCCTAGGTCGATTTATTGTAAGATGTCCCAGATATTTATTTATAAATAATAGCAATGTTTGCACAGGACATTTGGGCATTTACCTCCTAATGCGTCTACACGCAAAGCTATTAGGAGAGGCCTACGTCCAGCAGTGGACTAACATAGGCTGATGATATGATGATTGCACAAGACGGAATACCGACAGTCAAAATTTTCACAGGCACTTGTTTTGGTCTTTAGAGGTATTTAATACGTTTTCTTTTTAAACAATAGTGGTATAGACGTATCAAATAAAAAAACCGGCTAAGTGCGAGTCGGACTCGCGCGCGAAGGGTTCCGTACCATTATCAATATATCATTAAAAATACAGCTAAACCAACCTACCTCAAAAAGTATAAAAGATAATTAAATCAAACCAAAAATCGTTGATAGAGTTTATTAATGTGCATAACATATATTTTTTTCAGAATTTTATACTGCGTAGTTTAAAAAATAGAGGGGGGGGGACACATTTTTCAGACTTTGAGAGCTGATATCTCGAAAACAATTCGCTTAAATAAAAATAAAATGTATAAACCTTTATATCATTTTCAAAGACCTTTCTATTAATACCCCACACGCTTACATACATCTCAAAAAAAAAATCTATCCCTCAGTTACATGTATGGAGGGCCCCCACCCCAATGATTTTTTTTACATTATAGTATCATAATATTGTAGCGGTTCATACAACACATATCCTTACCAAATTTCATTACTGTAGCATTTATAATTTCCGAGTAAATCGGCTGTGACAGACGGACAGACGGACAGACGGACATGACGAATCTATAAGGGTTCCGTTTTTGCCATTTTGGCTACGGAACCCTAAAAAGACTAATGTAGTTAATGCATATGATATCGCTCGGGGCTTGTCCATTAATCACTGGTCCTGAAAATAACACCAAGTATCACCATGGGGGATGGGGGGGTCTAAAATAGGTCAAAATCGTATGACGTGATTAATGGACAAGCCTTCGGCACTAATGGCTCGGGAAGGCGAAATTTGATGAGAAAAATAAAATACCCATAGATACTAACGTGGGAGGCATCTTGTCGTGTTCCTTCAGACAGGTGATGACAGAATAGATCAATGAAGTGACGGTCGCTCCGTAGCCTGGGTTCACGCCTTTCACCTGAGAGAAAGAAAATCAAGAATTGTAGTGCATAATTAATTAATTTTTTAGGGCTTTTTTACAACGTCCAATCCATATCCATTGCACTGATGGTAATTGAAACAGAATATTAGATTTCGTTACAAGTACAAAACAATTTTTTTTCGATGAGGGTGAAAGTTGGAGCCCGAGTGATACGAGGGCGACAATCACCCGAGTTAAAAAGAAGTTTTTAGACGTGTATCGAACGACTTTTTCATAATAAGTGCCTTAAAAAGAGAAATTTAATGCGCAGTTTACTTTTCCGCACTAGTTAGGTCATGTGTTTCCGTGACAATAGTAAAGGGATGGATTTTAACTACATCTGTAATTGTAGATTGTACAATGGCATCTTGGCTAGACTTGCTGTAGTCGTAGTAGAGAAATAATAATAAATCATTGTCATCCTAAATTGTACGGCCTATTCGAATTTCCTTGTCCAAACAGAAAAATCGATGAATCGAATAAAATGGAAGTTTACCATTAATAGCGCAGTATTACAATAAAACGTCCTCATGAGCAAAAATTACGTAAAAAAAGTGTTCTTGGCAGTTGTTTAGCTAAATAGGATAAACACGATAATATTCTACATATCGTCGGGGATAGTGCAATACCGCGTAACTAACAAATTCAATTAAGGTGAATTTGAGAGTCAATTGTTTGATATTTCAACTTTATCTGCTTTGGTAGTTACGCAGTATTGCACTATTCCCGACGATGTGGCGGTACCTATGTCTACAGTTTCAATTGTTTTCTATTCATCCATGAAAATACTACTAGTGACATTATCAATTACTGATTCAAAAAATAAATAAAAATCTAATCTAACGCTCGAACGACTGCCACAACAGCGCACCAAAAGTAGAACGAGTGGAAGCGTCGTAGTACATGGCAGGGCACGTAGATGGCGTGACTGGAATTGGTAAGTAAACGGGAAGTGGTAACTTACCCTGACTATCGCTTTCTTGGTCGGCTTAGTGCCGTCCACATCAGCTCCCTTCTCCCAACCCTCGCCAAACAACTCAAACATAAACGTAGTATTATTCATAACATTCTCAGTCGGGCCCTCATGAGTGACCATGCCGGCAGAGAACAACCTCGGATACTTCAGGGCCAGTTTCCTGGTGAGCGAAGTCTGGGCCATAAGAAAGAGTACTACCGCGACCAGAGATGTGAGTAGAGTAGCGAAGAGGGAGGGAAATTTGACGTAGGGTTTGAATTGGGTGGGACGCTTGTGTTCGACTTCGTAGACGTGACGCTGCGTGCGATAGACGATGGAGGCATCGGGGCAGGGGTATGGGAGGCAGTATTTCCCGTTGTGTTTGTGGATGATGCCGCTAAAAAGGACAGAAATTATTAATCCAAAGAATCCGAAATAAGTTCGTCGATTCGTCGTGTGTTATAATCAGGGATCGGAAACTCGGTAGCTATTATAGCTAAGCAAGCACGGAGTAGACTTCTTTAATAGTACATTACTATAGAGGACGGGAAACGAAGGGTTACAGGCCAAGTAGATATATCTGGCCGAAGGAACTGAGCCCAGATAGGAATACGCGGCCTGTAACCCTGTTTCTCGCCGAGATTTGTATAGTGCTTTTCTCAAACTTGCCATGAAATAAAACGAACTGATTTCGCCGAACCATACTATTTGATTTGTAAATAAACAGTACAGTATCGTACAACATTAAAAAAAAACATTCGCGCCTAACTTTTTTTTAATCTGTTTGAGGTATCCTTTTATCTGTTGGTATAGCCATTAGTTCTTAGGTTATTTTTTTTTCTGAATGTCAAGACCTAGTGTCACAATTTGACGTTTCAAAACAAAAGACTGTTTGTTTGCAGTCCTAGGTGTGAAATAAATACATGAAATCTCTTTACATATCATCTTAGCATATGACACCGGATACATAGTATTTCCGGGCTTAATTCAAAGTAAGTAACATCAACATTCCGTAGCAAGTTTGAGAAAAATAATTTAAAACCGAGGGGGGCTACCGCGAAAATCAAAATGAGTAAATTCGAATGCTTTTGATTTTGACAGCAAACGCAACCGCGAACATCGATCGATCGAAGCATCCTATGGAACGAATTTGCTGTGCAAAGCTTACCGCGAAAAGGAAGGATTTCGAAGGAATTTACGTCGAGAATTTGACATTTGAACCCAATTTGAGCTGTCAAATTTAACAGCAACTCGAGTTAACATGTTGCGATCGAACATTGGGAATGTTACCAAAAAACCTCCTTTTTAGGGTTCCGTAGTAAACAAGGAACCCTCATAGTTTCGTCATGTTCAAATGTGTATATTATATGTTTGAGCGAATTTTACGCCGGAAAACTATTGCCGATTTCAGCCGATGTTTACTAACGAACGGATGAATGGACTGGTATGTATTAAATAAAATATAGTATTTAATACGTAAATAAAGCAAAAGATACGTAAATATATTGTTTATCATTTCTGTGTGTTTGGCCCTTATTTGAACTGAAAATAACTGTTTACATAGTTGTGGTACATTGGCATATTCTATAGCTTAACCAATACTTTTAGATACTTTAGACATTTTACAAAATGAATGTGATAAAAATATAATGTGTACACGAGTTTGAGTACCTACTTCAAGTGTGTATCACACAGCTGATCGCCGGCTAGTGAACCTTCGGGTAGGTTAAGGAATTTATATTTAATATTATGTGATATGTCAAATTTGCTGACACTCGTAACTGTCTTCTGAAATACCTTACCATACCAAATATCTTTGAATATTATATTTTTCTCTGATAGCTGTCCACTTCAGATTCAAGAAAATGAGGCTCTTTTATTTATATATACAGGGTGCTCGCGAGGAAACCGCAAGATTTTAACTATGCATTCTAGACATCAAAATAAACAAAAAATGTTATGAGACTAAATGTCAAATTCCACAAAAAAAAAAAAAAAAAAATTTATTTTTTAACTTTTTGAATACTTTTTATCATAACAACAATTTGTTAAAATTAATTTTATAAATGTTTCTTTTAGGGACAGGTTTTTTCGTCAATTCTATTCTTATTTTTTGATTGTCAGGCAAAAGGTGTGGTAATATTAGAACACATTGTGGTAGCATTGTAATCAAAAAGAAGTTTTATGACGAGTTAAGTCGAAAAACTTTTTTCGAAAAAAGGTTAATTATAATAATTATCTCTGGAACCAAGCCGAATCCAGGAAATTTTATATAACATTAAATACTCTAAATATGCTCAGGAATTCAGCATTAAAATTATGCGGGTTCCTCGCTGTATATTATTAATTATACATTGAAATTAGCTATAAATAAAGAGCAATTACCGCGAATGCAGCTTCGGCTTGAAGCTCGGCATACGAACAGGGTACAGCTTCCTCCTCAGTCCAGGCAAATGTCTGAGGCTGCAAATCCTGGAAGGGAATTTATTAGCTATTAAACGCAGTATTATGAATTACGGTTTAATCTACGTTTCATCGGATTACAATAAACTTGCAACATCGTGCTACTTCATCGTCAAGCTCATCAGTGAAAATTCCATACAAGGCCGTCCTTAACCGACAGAACTGTCATAATTAGACAGAGGACTCAGCTAACACTAAGTCCTACATACTTCCATCAAAACCGACGGAATGATCTCTTCCCACATTCACATTCAACGATGCCGATCCTCTTTAGTCCTCACACGGTGTTACTGGGAATAGTGTCTTTCCGACAGGAATAAACTACTCCTATAACTTTCGAATTTGTGCCGTGTGGTGACGGCAGTAAGAATACATTTGTCACCACCTCAACTCCTCCTGTGGGTGTCGTAAGAGTCGACTAAGGGATTGAAGTGTCACTGACCATTCTACAAGATTGATGATGGGCAGCAGCGTCATCATAGTGGACACATTACTGCGATCGCCAATCCGCTTGCCCAGCGTAGCGATTACGGGCATGTACCTCCTAATGCGTTTATACGCATAGTCAACAGGAGAGGGCTACGTCCAGCAATGGACTATCATAGGCTGATGATGATGATTATGATGACTCAAGCGACCGTAACCATGGTAATAACAGACAGAAAAAAGGTGATTCACCCTCATTCAATTTAAACGGCACATTATTCAGTGTCTTACCCGTCCACCAGAGATTCCCATGTCCCGTAGTGTATGGCACCGCGCTTGATCACCTCACTGATGTAGCCCGACGGCACATCCGTGCTTAGATAGGATTCTACGGAGTTCAGGGTCCCTGAAAAATAACAATATAGATGTTTGTGTAACTCAACTCAAATATTTTTTTTTTACTAAATATATTGATGTTTTTTTTTATTTGTTCCCAAGTGATCACACTACTTTATACTATATAAATTATAATAAAGTCTTAAGACCGAGTGGCCGAGCGGTACAGGCATCACCGGCGAAAGCTGAGTACTTGGGTTCGATTCCCACCTCAGATCTTGGTGATCTTGGTCTATTTTTCTTTGGTATAATATGAAATCCAATATTTATAAGTTTTACAAATAACAATATAGATTTTGTGAGGAACGTGAAGGCACCTGGCCTACTACCGCGAAAATCGAAATTCGTAAATTTTTCTCTGTCACTCAAACGAAGGCGGAGGGAGACAAATCCTCGAAATTTACGAATTTAGTTTTTCGCATAAATAACATAATAAAATAACAATAAACATAATATCAAGTTTCGCGGTATATAAGTGATGCATACAATATTTTTCATCACACTTGCCCACAAAAAAAAGTTTTAACACAATTATTATTAAATGAAATTAACTTACTGACATTTCTATTACTCCCTAGGGAATTTCAATTTTCTATTACTCCCGCTACGCATACAAGCAAAGGCGCGCTTAGGCAGCAATTGTGATGAGAACGTATTTTATTCACTTGGGAACAAAATGGGAATACCGCTACTGGAATAATGTTTCCGTTACCGCATACTTGTCTTCAAAGTTTGTGCAGGTTTACGGGTAGGTATATCTTAATTAGTCTGACAGGTGTGTCACGACCATGTTCGAAAGTTAAGGGTTTCTGGAAAGTCCAATATTTAGATGCTTATTTTTGAAGTACCTAGCCCCAGCGTCCAGCTTTCTGTTCATATATAAAACACAGTAAATTAAGTTCAGGTAACGTTCATTTTCTGTACATGGCTGTGACAATGATAACTCACAAATGTAAATGAAAAATACCCATACTATTAAAGACACTTCACCAAGAAGTAGGAGCTCACCATCGAATTTCTGCTGCATGTAGACGAGACCCATATCGTTGGGGATGCTATCGAAGGCGCATGCGCTTATGATGTACACGCCTGCGTCTCGCGCAGCCTGGTCGTATTTCAGCTGCATTGTTTCGATGAACTGGAAACAATACCGAATTTCTTTCATTTCCTGTTTCATCATCGACTAAATCAGTAAAGCTGTTGAAATATTGGTAGGTACACTCGGTAAGTACTTTGAAGATGGTAAACTACATAATATTTATATTGACAGGCCATCAATATCGGCAAGAATTTGATATTTATTTATTTTTGATAAAGACCCACAAAAATAAAATCAGAATAATATCATAACTGTATGGATGGCAGCTAACGAAAAAAACATAGAAGGCGAACTAGCTCCGAAAAGTGGCGCCTCAAAACCAAATACATGGGCATCGAGATATGACACAGATCCGTTAGTACACAAATGTCCGACATGTCGCGCGGTCTTACTGACAGCTGGCGAAATTTTTTTTAAACTAAGTAAAGCCCTGTTACGCCCTGATATGGCACAGAAGACACTCACACAAGCATCATAAAAAACATGGAATCAAATTTCACAAGAAACAGTCTCACTACCTACATTTTATTTTAAATGTATTTGTTTTGAGGCAATTTTATATGGGGATGGTATTATGTCACCTTTTGCTCTGTCATCAGCCCAGGATGCTTAGCCAAGATGCCAATCGCTATCGCTTAGTAGCGTAACGTAGTTTTCCCTCTCTGTCACTCTTTCATATTAGTGCGACAAAGACAGTTAGCTGCGATTAACGATGAAGCGCTAGCGATTGGCAACTTGGCTAAGCACCCAGGCATCCTAGCACGTATGTCCGTTTATTATTTAAATGTAGTAGGTACCTAAGCTGGGCCAGTAGGTATTATAATGTCGACAGCTACTACAAACAAACATATGTAGTAGGTAAATACCACGCTTTCTTAATAATATAATTGGACTGATGAAGAACTGACGCTAGAATTAGAACGTCTGAGAGCGATTGCCGCACTACCGTTACGGTAAACAAAGAATGGTAAATACTTACAAATGGCTCCCCGGTGACGTCAACCACATGAGTTTTGGTACCAACTGCAGCTTTAACCACCGGCTCGCCATATAGCTTGTACGGGCCGCAGCAGTTGGCGATCACCCGCGCCTGCTCGCACATACGCTTGACCGATGATCCTGATGCTGGAGAGGTTTTCACCTGGGAATAAAATTAGATGGTGGATTAGAAGGTTTAGTAAATACATTAGTATTTTCACACAATTATAAAACGGGGTTCACGTGTAAATATGCTTCGAATGTGACCTACAATTCAAGCGTCCGGGACTGCGGGACCACGAGTTCAATGCCGTGTGCTCGAAAGGTCATTTAATAAGATGGTCTAGTTCATTTGATTTTGCTTGTTCCGAAGTCTGAGTTTTCAAAATAATTAACATGGTATGATTATATCAAGAAATAAAAATATATCTTGTGTTATTTTTAGGACACCTTTTGTAAATAAGCACATCAAAAAAGTTTACAATTTGAATTCAATTCCGCAATAAATATGCATTACTCCGTATATATACGCAGTAATACATAATATTATGCTGTTTATGTTTGTTTATCGAAACTTTACAGCTTGACCACGACTTAGTGCTACCATAAAATACTAAAACGACGATTTTTATTGATTTCGCTAATTTTCTGATGAAAATGACAAAGACAGTCACGTGATTGTGGTGTTTTATAATTATGTACTGGCCGTCTCAAGTGCCAATATAATATCCGTGATCTAGAGAGGCCAATAAATTGTTAGCGATTAATGATCATCTAGAACTAAAAACACTCTGTATGCAGCCGTTACGTTATACGTCCGTCATCGGCACCAAAGTTCCGCTGCCGATACATAATATGAACATTAAATTTCCAACATGTCGTTACTACCGTAGTAAATAAGTTGTAGGTGGAAACAGTGGAAAACAAAAATAAATGTTTTGAGGCTATCTCTACCTTATTTATATACCTAGTCATTGCACAAGTTGCAAAGCTAGCCTGGCCTGGCCACGTCAAACCAACAATCTACAAGTCATTTCAATTAATTACGTGCCTATGAGACAAAATGAAGAGTCATGATGATGAGAGGTTGACTGATGTGTCAGCGCAAAATCACAGTATATTTTTCATTCCATACCTGTATGATTGCGTAAGCTAGTCTACAAACAGTGATATTCAAAAAAAATATTGGACATTACCCCACGCTTATGATGACAACGCGCTTACTAGCGAGGTGTAAGATATCTTAGGGCTTGTGCATAAATCACGCGAGGTCTTATAGGGGGGGAGGGGGTCCAAGAAAACATCACGAAAGATCATGGTAGGGGAGGGGGGGTACAAGGAGACCTCACGTGTATTTTTCTACGATGAACAAACTAATAAATATTGTGAATTTCGGCGAGCGAACGTTAAAACTTGACTGAAAAAAAATACACGTGAGACTGCTAGGGGTGGGGGGGGGGGGGGGTTGGTTGTAGCCAAGAAACTCACCAAACATCACCAGGGGGGGGGGGGGGGTCAAAAAGTAGCCAAAAAAACCTCGCATGATTTATGCACGAGCCCTTACCAGTACCTACCAAGGTCAAATAATCCAGTATCTATCTATACAACTAATACAACACATGCCCATTGACTATCGTTTATAATTTTAGCTCGCAGTTTGGGAGTTGGTGATATATGAGGATATAATACTCGTATTACATAACAACATAAACGTTCATAAATTACGCAGATTAAAGTTACCTAAACAAATATTTCCTTAAACCATGTTCAACCACCGATACCGAGACACTGAAACCTGTTCAACTAGTTAATGAGTCCTCACACTGTGACACTATTACGCGTATGCCCTTGAAACATTGTTTTTCTTTTCAAATTGTATAATTGTATGTATTATGGGCATTTACCTCCTAATGCGTCTATACGCATAATTAATAGGAGAGGCCTACGTCCTGCAGTGGACTATCATAGGCTGATGATGATAATGATGAATTGTATGTAGGTAAATAAATATAAATATCTTGGGACATCCTACACAAATCAACCTAGTCCCACGGTAAGCTCAATTAAGGCTTGTGATGTGGGTGGGTACTAAGCGACGATATATATAATAGACAAATACATATAGATACTTAAATACATAGACAGCCATGAGTGAGCTATGACCAAGGAACAAATATTTGTGATAAGATAAATAAATACACAAATAATGCCCTCGCCGGTATTCGAACGGAACCTCCAGCTTCGTAGGCAAGGTCACTACCAACTAGGCTACGGAGGCTGACAAATACACTACGAATTACATTAATTCACTACGAATTTCCTTGTTGCCTTGGGAAATCAGAAAAGTTATTATTATGTTACTTTGTTTGCTTTTGTAGGCCGATAAACTCGCTTAGTCGATTTAGTAGTTAAAGATTTATTTGCGATTACTTTTGGGAAATCGTCTACTTTTATCGATATGGAGTTATGAGTAGTTCCAAATATCATACGCTATCCTTTGGTGTAAGATATATGTCTCTAAATACTGATTTTTCAATCCCCAGATAACAGTAACTGTCAATAGTTATTTATTATACAAGGGGGCAAAGTTGTTGTTTAACTGTCGTGCCAATATTGAGACCTGAGCTAGCGAAAGATTCCAAAATTGAGCCACGAGCGTAGCGAGTGGTTCAAAAACTGGAATCTTGAGCATTGCGAAGGTCTCAAGGCACGAGAGTTGAACAAACTTTGCCGCCAAGTGTAATACAACTTTTTTCCCCTCACTATCGCGAGGAAATATGATTACAAATCTCATCCAAATGTAAATTAACTTAAAGAAACCATTTAAAACTCAATGTCGAAACGTATCGTAGAATAGTTAAACCACTAATTGGAGTTCGAGGCCAAATAATCTACGAAAATATTGCCACAACAATGAAATGTTCATACAATAGTAAATCCTTATTTTCTAAAAACAGACGTTGAGATATCTTATTTATTGGTAATTTTAATTCGTTAATTTATAGAAACAATATTATTTATTTATTTTCACGTAAATATAACATATTTTAATAAAAACGGAATTATCCGCAATTATTAGTAACTAAGTTGGTATTGCACTGGTATCACCTCAGGTGTTAATAACATTTGGTACAGCAATTTAACTACGCATAAATTAAAACCCTATTTCTGCATACGTTTAGAAAATTGCAGAATAATACATTGTAGCGTGCTTTATGTTCACATTTCGTATTCGTAAAATTCCTTTGACCTACAATTTTCTTTGGCAGTGCTATAGTTCTCCATTTAAATTATCATAGAGATCTAACGTTTTGTTTTCTTTCGTAGGTTGTTAACAAGGTGATCCACTTGGTTCAGCCATGTTTAGCTTCGCTATACACCCCATCATCAAAAAAATAAATTCCAAATGAAATATACTGAGTTAAATGCTATAAATACTGTCTTAATAAACATGGCACGCTGTCGTTTGTGTTCACTGGTAATTTTAAGTTCTTTACAAGAAAATGTTGTCATATCAATGTTAGTTAAGAGAAAAGAAAAGTTTTTAGGTATTTAAAGTTTTTGTCAGCCTCTGTAGCCTAGTTGGTAGTGACCCTGCCTACGAAGCTGGAGGTTCCGGGTTCGAATCCCGGCGAGGGCATTCTTTGTGTATTTATTTATCACAAATGTTTGTTCCTTGGTCGTGGCTGTGTATGTATCTAAGTATCTATACGTATCTATCTATTATATATATCGTCGCCTGGTACCCACATCACAAGCCTTAATTGAGCTTACCGTGGGACTAGGTTGATTTGTGTAAGATGTCCCAAGATATTTATTTATTTATTTACGTGTTTTTAAGGAAAACCTAGTTGTGACAGCCATATTAATCAGAATTAAACGCGTAAAAACATTACAGAGGTATATAATGTTTTTATTAGGAATTATTTTAAATAAATAATTTAAATAACAAAAAGGTTGTGGAAACCTGAAAACTTTATTTGACAATGACATAAGAGACTTTGACAGATTTGACAATAACGCATCTGTCGTAGTTTCGTTGGCCTCGAACTCCAATTACTGGTATACTTCTGGAAATTAATTATAGCCAATGGCTTACAAAGTCACCCATGAGAACGACCAATTTAACATGTGAGCTCCGATTGCGCATGTTTACTACGGTCATACAGATCCACTTATACTAGGCAGTAGGGGGCTATAGGAATTAGAGCAATGTCAAATCACTTTATTCACAAGTGTGTAAAAAGCGTTTTTACCCGCTCGTATTAAACGATAAACGAGCGCTTTACGAGCTAGTGAGGGGAAAATAAATGTTAGCTCTATCCTGTTTTGACTGATGACCAGCGATAAGGATGGTAATACTTTTAACTGACGGATACTTTTAACTGAGGATTGAAAAATCAGCCCTAAGTGTTATAGTTTTTTTTTAATTCCTCAAAGATGCAGAAGTGAGAAAGCAACTATTGAGTAAACGTTTCTTAAAGTTTGAGACAGCAAAACACATTTTGTACTTTGAAGTTATGGAATTGTTAGTATCAAATGAATTAGCATACTCGTACTTTTAGGATTTCAAATAAGTCAAAATCATGTACCTATATAACTTTAGAACTTTGAATTTTGAGGAGGCTTGAACATAAAATAACGACGAAAATATGTCAATGCTGAATGTTGGTTATTTTTTTATTTTATAACACGACTCGCAGATTTATCATTAAAGTTGTATTTATAAATGTATTCTCATACTTCTTTTTCTTCTTCGTGTAAAGGGATCAAATGATATAGGTACATTATTTTCTGCCAGTGTCTTGCCACTTCTATTCCTCGGGGAGTAGCTTTTGCCAGCTTTTCTTATGCAAAGAAATACACATATAATTCTATGGATCCATTCAGTTAGTTATTATATCAAAAAGAATAGTGAGCTTTTTAGTTAATAAGAAACGAATTGAAAATACAAATGGCATGTGTATTTTATGTATAACATAAGATAACTAAATAATCACATTTACCAAGGATAAAAAGTATATAAATATCAAATTCTAAGTAGGTACTTTTTAATGTACAAACTTTAGCGATTTTCTATAGGGAGCGTCCCACTTTGTCGATTTACTAAACTTTAGTGCTTGTTCAGTAAAATGTATGTGTTTGGTATATTTATCCCATTTTATGTAAGACAAACCTTGGTTTATTATTGTTAGTCTAAACTAAAAGTCATTGATACTTAAGTCGTTTGTTTGACCTATTTGTAGTATTTGTACGCAATTTGAACGGAATTTACTTCCGACTCAAGTTTAGAGTCCCACTCCCACTTTAACGGTAACGGTGGTCCATAGATACGGTAAAAATACTATATAAGTATAAAATCAACTTTTAAAACATAGGTTTGATGTTTTTCGAGTTAGTAATTACATCAATTTCAGTATAAATCTTTCAAACATACATGGTGTTTCTGTATTACTAGTTACTACGACATAGTGCTTGTACCTACATTAACGTAAACTAATCCCTTAAACCGTTTTATAATAATGGAAGAAAAAATTTTTTGGTTTCTTATACAAAATAATTAACGACTATTGTAAAAGATCTGGGTCGCAGACAGCTATGCTATTCTCTTATTGACACATTCGACGCTGCGTTCGTCAACGAGCTCGATGTCGAGACAGCCTTGTCTAAAATCCTAGCTGTCTTATTTGACATTAGGAATCGAGGCTGTGAGTGAGGTTGCGGGCGAGTTCGTCGCTGTTTTTCGTTAGAGAATACGAAGTTCATACATTAAACGTCAAACTCTCGACGCAGTGTAGTTCCAGCTCACGCCGCATTCGTCGCCGAGCACTAGTGTCGTTTAAAGTACATTTAGTGAATACCATTTTTAGGCTCGACGCTGCCGCAGCGCTGTCACAGCGCTGACAGCAAGGCGGTTTCCTTAGTGAATAACACTGCTGAAGAGTTAGGCAAAAAATTAGTGTCAAGTTGTTGTCATTTACCGTCAGTGTTAGAAGTTTGTCAAGGCGTTGGTGGCCCAGCGGTAAGACGTGAGACTTCCAATCCGATGGTCGTGGGTTCAAATCCTGCCGGCTCGTAACAATATTTTTTTCGGAACTTATTAACGAAACATTATAATTTTGAATGTTAAAATCTGACCAAGAGCATGTCGGGCCATGCTTAGTATAGGGTTCCGTAGTTATTCAAAAACGCCTGGGCCGATTATGTTCGAAATAGTTTTATTTTAAAGTGTTCTATAAGTCATGGTTTGGTATAGGTACATGGTTTTTTTCATATTTTAGGACCCACAGATCAAAAATTAGAGGGTTCCTGGTCTACTACGGAACCCCAAAAAGCAGTGGGTGAGTAGGTACCTAGTACCTACGTACTTAAAGTTTACATAGCCGATTTCGTATTTACCTGCCTAATTTATTCTAATTGGCTTCTATAATGGCAGGATTGACGGGCTTGAGTGCCAAGCTTTTGTTTTATCGGCGTTTTATTCTTCACGAGACGCCAATATTAACTACTTACGTTAAAATTTAAGATTTCATATTTTCTTCGGTTACCGCGAGGATTACACATGAAATAAAACTATGAAAACGGATAAACTCGCGTATATTAACTAATTTTAACTTCATTCCGACGCGACGTTTCGACATTTCGACGTTTGAAGTTAAAATTAGTTAATATACGCGAGTATTATCCGTTTTCATAGTTTTATTTAAGATTTAATTAAAAATTTAAGAACATTATGCATTTTTATCAGCTTAGAAAACGTTGATAAAAGTAAGTAGATGCTTTTCCAACGCAATCTATTTTATTATCAGTAAAATTGTAGATTTACCACATGCATGGTTACCTGTAAGCTATGATAATTAGATACAATTGTGTAACCAAAGGTTATCATTGTTAATACGCAGTATAACTGTATAGGTAATGATATGATTTTATGTACCTATAATAGATATTCTTCAAGGTTCTATAATAGGTTCTTCAATATAAAGCTATTAAAAAATATTGTCATTTAACAAACAACTCGAGATACCAATTCGAGAACCTCAACCTCCTTTGAATATTGATTACATTTTAGAAAAACCGGCCAAGAGCATGTCAGGCCACGCTCAGTGTAGGGTTCCGTAGTTAGTAGTAGGGGTCCGTAGCATTTGGCTACGGAACCCTAAAAATGGAGGTATGTAATCCAAAATTAGTGCTACACTTGAATATAATAACAGTACATTACGACACAAGTGCGAAAAACACGACATTCGTAACTCGTGTCGATTTGAAACACTCCCTATCGGTCGTGTTTTAAAACATCGCCACTCGTTTCGAATTTCGTTTTTGCACGTGTCTCGTACGACGTTTTTTAGTACAGATGGCCCTCCGAAGTTTTGGACCTGACGTAAAATGACCCACTTCTCGCACTAGAGCCTAAAAAAAGCACCATCTGTACTAAAAATTAAATAATGTGTTAACATGAGAATTTTATTAACGCCAGCACCTAATGACCTTCCTTAATATCCTGCAACGTTACTGTTTTTTTTAATACTATTTTATCTAAAACAGGTTTATATTTATAATATAATGTTCATGACAACTAGGTCAACTCCCTTCAGCATCTAAATAACAAGTTACTAAGTTATAAATATTCATTCACTCAAGAACAATAAAATCCGGCCAAGACCATGTCGGGCCATGCTCAGTGTAGAGTTCCATAGTTATTCAAATTGGTTCGAAATAGTTTTATTTTAAAGTATTCATTCTTTTTTTCATATTTTTGTGACATATGGATCCAAAGTTAGATGGGGAGAGGGAGCAGATTTTTATTTCTTCTGGTGTGGTTATCTTCGAAAATATTGGCTTAAGAAAAAAACTTTATTTTGGGACTCTTATTCTTTTTTAAAGACCTATTGAACGATACCTCACACTATAGGATTACAGCAAAATAAAAAATCAGCAATGTGCTGAAATAAAAGGAATTGATTTAGAAAGTTCTACTTACCAGTATGTTTCCCAATATCAGCCATAAGGGTCTCCAACTTGGACTGTGACCGGCCAGCAACTCCCCATGTCAACCCTGGGTATTTCTTGGCAACTCGCAATAACTCCTCGACAGCTTTCTTGCCCGTAAAGCCAGTGGCCCCAAATACCACTATATCTAGACGGGACATCTGTTGATGATAAAATTAACATCATTATGTAGATTTAGAGTTAATGCTCTAAAAACTATTCATTATAGTCTAATTAATAGTTTTTTAATACTATATAGTATACACGGTGTTACGTCAGCATTCCGAAAGATTTTAATGCTGGATTCCTGACCATATTTAGAGTCTTTAATGTTATGTAAAATTTCCTGGATTCGGCTTGGTTTCAGAGATAATCAACCTTTTTTCGAATAAGTTTTTCGATGTAACTCGTCATTTAACTTCTTTTGGATTACAATGCTACCACAATGTGTTCTAATATTACCACACCTTTTGCCTGACAATCAAAAAATACGAATAGACTTGACGAAATAACCTCTACCTAAAAAAAAACAATTGAAATAAATAATTTAAACAAATTGTTGTTATGATAAAAAGTACTGGAAACGTTAAGAAGTATTCAAATCGGCCTAAAAAAAAGAAAAAAAAAATTTTTTTTTTGGTGGAATTGACATTAGGTCTCATAATATTTATTGTTTATTTTGATGTCTAGAATGCATAGTTAAAATCTTTCGCAATGCTCGCGTAACACCGTGTATAGTATAAGTAGAAGTTGATCTCTTTACCTTAAAAAATATCACAACAAACCACAATCACACGGAGAAAATGTAAGTAAGTAATTAAATATATTACAACACTGGAGTATAAACTTTGAAAACAAAATTATGAGCTCCGTAATTAGTCGCACTACCCGGACTTTTGTGATATGATTGCGACTGTACAGCGTAGCGCCAATTATCAAACTGCGGCATGCGCCAGTGCGCCGGCCGGCCCGGCTTATTGCTACGAGCCTACGAGTACGAGGCTACGACTACGACTTACGAGCAAGAGGTAAGGAAGAGGGAGGGTTCCCATAATACTATACTAACTAACCAGAACCCAATCTGATAAATAGATTTATGTCCTTGGGTACTTACAGCTTAATTGAATGTGCAACACGTGCAATTATTAAAACGTTTCCTTTCCCTTCCACTTATTTTTTCCTTGTTGATCATACAATACACACATTTTAGAACTAGAACACCTAAAAATAACAATATTAGAAAAGCACTCTACACCGTTCGTATAACATTTATTATCGCTTGACAAGAATTCGACATACGATGAATATGTAGCCGAAACCACCCGAAACCGTGCCGTGCCGAGCTTTGCGTATGCGCTTAACTTATCTCTCAAGTTGTCATTGTTGGTTGTCCATGAATGTAGGATTTGTTGCATAGACATATAAAATTGATAGACCGAGTCTATTTTATCTGTGGGTGACGCCGGCAATGCCTGTCAACGATCTTTGTTTGGCTATACTAGTGCACCTAAACCGCAAATAGTAAAAGTGATTAAAATAAAGCTTTTCATGTATATTTCTGTTCGATAAGTGCACGGAATGTGATAAAAGTGATGACTTGTGTGGTTCCAGGGTGTAAATACAAAATAAAGACATTACGTTTCACCGGCAATTTAGTTTTGACTTGAATTTTAAGATTTCGAACCTTATTAAGGTAAAAGTAACTGAAAATCTTATTCAATATTTGTTGTCGGATACATATGTGTAGCTTTGTGAATTAACCATTCGTATTTGCATTCGTAATGTAATTATAAATAGTGGGATTCAAATATTTGTATTGCA
>JALPQI010021474.1:0-21610 GCA_025490895.1 Thaumatotibia leucotreta
GACGTCTTTATAACGACCACAACCATGTCAGGTCACCACACATTGCCGCTATCATGGGGTTTTCTTTACTGCCTTATATGAAGGCATTAGTCAATCGTCCATCAAAAGCAGTAACTGAAGTCGTATGCCAGTTTTGTCAGAATGAGGCTGTAACGCAACAGTTGTGATTGGTGCAGAGTAAAATGGTGTACGATCAATTTGCTGCTAGCGTGGCGTTTTATTATAAGTAAAATCGGAGAAATGTGGTGACCTCGCTTATCGTAACTGCTTCATAAAAAATATAAAAAGGTGTGAAATCAATTAGTACCGGAAGTAAAAGTCCGTAGGAGAACTGTCGAACTGTGCCAGAATAATATCTTGGTCTTTTGTTGTGATTTCTTATTATAGTTATTATATGTTGATGTTATAATTTGGTGTGGATGTGATTACCTTGTTTGCTGATTACAGTACGTTTTTAGGATTGTGATCTACTAGTTCCGTTTTATTTGTTTAACAATATCTACGTTTATGCAATTTACTGAGAATTTTATTATGTTTCTCAATAGATTTGTTATGTTAAAGACAAGATAATGTAATATGTAATGTTTTTATATCATTGTCATTATTTTATTTCGGTGATTTATGGTTTATGTGCACGTACTATTTTTTTATTAATTATTTCTTGGATATGTTATCTGTGGTTTTAATTGATTTATTTTTCAGGTGTTAATTATAAGAGAATCAAAGGTTTATTTAATGTGTTGATTCACTTTTATTGTCATATTTGTGTTCTTTGTGGTGTTTATTTAGAATTTCTGTTCTATATTTTGAATTGTTTCTTATACTATTAGTAGTGTATTTTTAGTATGAATTGATATACTTAGTGGTTTAATTGTGTATTTTTATTAAGTTGTTCTTTATTATTGCATGAACCTTCTAAAGATATAAATAATTATGTTATTGATTGTGTATTTTGTATCTTTGTTGCGTTTTATACATTGCTATTATTTACAGCATTTCCAACTCGTATTGACTACTTTTCCAAATGGCGAGGTAATTTTTGTATAGTGTATCTTTTATAAAAGTTTATATTAATATATATTTTTTATCATGATTGTGATTATTCTTCGTTTTTTTAGCATTATATTATAAGCTCTCATGATATATGGGTCAATCACTTTTTTTATGTTGTTATTCTGTCACATCACCCAGGGGACAACAGTGGGATAGTTTGCTAGGGGAAAGTGTCCTACATTGTCAACTATCATGATTAGTGGATGACCCACCTTGGAAGGGCCCCGTAACTGTCAAAAAATTCAAAGTTTTGTCAATTTTAATGCCATTAAACTGCGAATTTAAGAGTGACCCAGGAGAACGTAACCATGGCAACGAGTGACATAAAAAAAGTGATTGACCCATGTATGTTATTAAAAAAATACAATTGAAAAATAATCTCCAGGAAATATGTAAATTATGTAATACTTACAAATCATTTACATGCCTAACCTTTAATACGCATTACCGTCAAGCTCAAGCAGTTCAATCAAAATTTGACTATGACGGCAATTTTTTAAAAGTCTAATAATGTAATGGAACAGATCTGCTACAAAGCAAACAACTGGTAGCGGAAGCGTTTCTGAAAAAACATTCAAAGGATTACATCACTTTGATTAAAAAGACCGCATTGTAGTGAAAACATTATGGCAACTATCCCCATTCTTACAGCCACCTGCCAAAGATCTACCAAGCGGTGCTAGCCTCCGCCACGCTCTCCGACGACGTGCTCAGCCTCAAGAAGATTGTGCTCCGCAACCCGGTCACCCTGAAGCTGGAGGAGCCCGAGCTGGCCAGCGGGGGCAGGCTGCAGCACTACCACATACATGCTGAGGAGGACGACAAGGCGGCCATTTTGTATGCGTTGCTGAAACTCAATCTTGTTAGAGGGAAGAGCATCATCTTTGTTAGGACTGTCGATCGGTGTTACAAGTGAGTTTTTTAGTAATGTTATGCCAGAGTTAGGATTTTGTAGTATTAAACAGTCAAGAAATTACGTACTTTTAGGCGCACTGGGTAATAGATTGTTGTGCAATAAAGTACAGATACACGCAAACAATCTGTTGCCCTAGTGAACATTTTTAAACAAATTAACTGGAGAGATCAGGAACTTTGGATACGAGGCAAAAGGCTCAGTCATCTTAGATTCGCAGATGACATCGTCCTTCTTGCAGAAAAAGGGACATAACTCGCCGGATATTTTGGAAAACAGTGTATATACCTCTGCACTTGTATGAAATGTATACCCTTTTTCACAAGCCTCAGGGAGTTGTACCCTTTTTCATTAGGACCACAGAATTGTTACCATTGTAAAAAAGCAGCACTTTTCTAGAAAAAATTGCAATTAATCATTATTGACACTTAAGCTCAAGTGATGGTAGTAATGCAATTTCACTCGCGCTCCCAATTCTAATAATTATGCCACAAAACTGAAAAAAAGTTTGGTTAAAAGCAACCATTAAGACTCGCAGGAAAATTGACATTAGTATCAAGAAAATGTGTTGTTATTGTTCTAGATTGAAACTATACCTCGAACAATTCAAGATCGGGTCCTGCGTGCTGAACTCCGAGCTGCCGGCCGCCGTGCGCTGCCTCTCCGTCGACCAGTTCAACCGCGGCCGCTACCAGATCATCGTGGCTTCCGATGAGAAGGCGCTGGAGAAGCCTGATGGAGGGATACTGCCTTTAGAAGAGAGGAAGACGAAGAAGAAGGTAGGTTTATAGACAGCAAGAGGCTGGTATCAACACATCGTGAAAAGGCCCTGGAGAAACTGCTTTATGAGGAGCAGAAGACTTAAGGTCTACTTGCAAGTCACACTTGCCCTGCCTGTTGATCAGTTCGACTGAGGATGCTACCACATCATTGTGACTTCTGATGAGAAGGCGCTGGAGAAGCCTGATGGAGGGATACTGCCTTTAGAAGAGAGGAAGACTAAGAAGAAGGTAGGTCTACTTATTGAAAGAGCCTGGAACTAAATAATTTTGGCGTCTGATGAGAAAGTCCTGGAGAAATCTGATGGAGGATGGATATTGCCAATTTAGGAACGGAAGATCCAGAAAAATGCAGGTATACCTGCAGGTCACAATTCTCTGCCTGTCTGTTGATCAGTTCGACTGAGGAATCTACCAGATCATCGTGGCTTCTGATGAGAAGGCGCTGGAGAAGCCTGATGGAGGGATACTGCCTTTAGAAGAGAGAAAGACTAAGAAGAAGGTAGGTTTATTGACTGCAAGAGGCTGGTACCAACACATCGTGAAAAGGCCCCTGAGAAACTGCTTTATGAGGAACAGAAGACTTTAAGGTAGGTCTACTACTCGCAAAATCTCAGTTGCCCTGCCTATTGACTAGTTCAACTGAGGAACATTGTGGCTTCTGATGAAAAGGCCCTCGAGAAGCCTGATGGAGTTATACTGCATCTGGCCTCGTCTACTTACTACAAGAGGCTGGGACCACATCATAGCTCCTGATGAGATTTGACGATGTTATATTGGGGTCTCCCACCACTCGAAGGGAGGAAAACCGGAGTAATTACTTTAATTTTATAGCCCAGTTCGGAAACATTCATTTTTACTGTTTCTCAGTCTCTTCTCCAAGCTCAAGTCATGCGTATTCCTTACCAGTGCATTTGTCGGCAGCAAGCGTCGAAGCGTCGTCGCGACAAGGAGTCGGGCGTGTCCCGCGGCATCGACTTCCAGCACGTCGCTAATGTGATCAATTTCGACTTCCCGCCCGACGTCGCCTCCTACGTGCACCGCGCCGGCCGCACCGCCCGCGGCGACGCGCAGGTGACACCCACTCCTAGCTCACATCACATCATCAGCCTATGATAGTCCACTGCTGGACGAAGGTCTCTCCTATTAACTATGTGTAGAGACGCATTAGGAGGTAAATGCCCATAATCGCCACGCTGGGCAAGCGGATTGGCGATCGCAGTAATGTGTCCACTATGATGACGCTGCTGCCCATCATCAATCGTTATCAAAAATGGTCAGTGACACTTCAATCCCTTAGTCGACTCTTACGATACCGCAGGAGGAGTTGGGGTGGTGACAAATGTATTCTTACTGCCGTTACCATACGGCCAACCCTCACTACTCCTAGCTCATACTACCACTTTAGCGTTGAAGCTTTCCGGATTAACCCTTAAATGCATAGTGATATATATATGCATCACGTACTTTCGACCCTATTGACAACATGTCAGAAGGTGCAGGTCATGCATTTAAGGGTTAAATTCCGTTTCTTTGCAAACTGCTCGTTTTTTTTTCGGAAAAATCAATGAAAGTTTCCACTTTAATTTTCAACTGTAAACTGTATGTGAATTAGGTCTAAGTTTCACTTATACCAGGAGAACGCGATATCACCGAGGAAAAGTCAATTAGAATAGATGGAAAGGAGTGACAGTGACATTGATTATTTCTGTAAGAAGAAAAAAAACTGGAATTTTCATATTCCCGAAAAAGAAATTACATTAAATAACTAGCCAACACAGGTATCAATTCTAACCCGTTTTTAGCAACTATATATTGGGGTCATTCTGAAGTAGTGATTTCCGCAGGGTTCGGTGCTGTCATTCGTGTCAATCCGCGAGAAGCCGCTCATGGAGGCTGTCGAGGAACACCTCTCCGCCGGCGTCCAGGGGAACAAGGTTCTACAGTCAGTATTCTTTTATACCTATTCTATGTACATTTCTAAAATCAAGCTTATCGGTTACTCTGGTTCTGTAGCGGTTGGCCTCTTTCAGATACGATCGCAGAGACGCCTTGCATAGCCTAGCATTGCCCTTTAGGTGACTTGGCTTTCTTATGAAGCCCATCGTAAGCGAAGCAACCACGTTTCAGTGCTGTATTTCCACTTTTAACGTATTATAAGTTTGCGTTCGTTGGTCGACTCGATGTTGTTTGGATATGTAAACACTTTCGCTGTTAATTTATGACTAGTTTAAGGCAGCGGCTCCATTGAGGCGGAGAGGAGCGGAGATGTGCAAAATTGACCAATTACATTCTTCAAATTCAAAATTCGAAACACTGTCATGCGGTCTCATTGTTCAATTTTGCACATCTCCGCTCCTCTCCGCCTCAATGGAGCCGCAGCCTAAAGAGTGATCTGTACTGATGATCGGTCTGTCTTCAGGAAGTACTCGTTCGCGCTTGAAGAAGTGGAGGGGTTCCGCTACCGGTCCCGCGACGCGTGGCGGGCCGTCACCCGCGTCGCCGTGCGGGAGGCCAGGCTCAAGGAGATCCGGCAGGAACTCGTCAACTGCAAGCAGCTGCAGGTGGGTGCTGGACGTTGTTGCTGGACAAGTGGAGGGGCTGTGCTACCGTCACCCGCGTCGCCGTGCGGGAGGCCAGGCTCAAGGAGATCCGGCAGGAACTCGTCAACTGCAAGCAGCTGCAGGTGGGTGCTGGACGTTGTTGCTGGACAAGTGGAGGGGCTGTGCTACCGTCACCCGCGTCGCCGCGCGGGAGGCCAGGCTCAAGGAGATCCGCCAGGAACTCGTCAACTGCAAGCAGCTGCAGGTGGGTGCTGGACGTTGTTGCCGGACAAGTGGAGGGGCTGTGCTACCGTCACCCGCGTCGCCGTGCGGGAGGCCAGGCTCAAGGAGATCAGACAGGAACTCGTCAACTGCAAGCAGCTGCAGGTGGGTGCTGGACGTTGTTGCTGGACAAGTGGAGGGGCTGTGCTACCGTCACCCGCGTCGCCGTGCTGGAGGCCAGGCTCAAGGAGATCCGGCAGGAACTCGTCAACTGCAAGCAGCTGCAGGTGGGTGCTGGACGTTGTTGCCGGACAAGTGGAGGGGCTGTGCTACCGTCACCCGCGTCGCCGTGCGGGAGGCCAGGCTCAAGGAGATCCGCCAGGAACTCGTCAACTGCAAGCAGCTGCAGGTGGGTGCTGGACGTTGTTGCCGGACAAGTGGAGGGGCTGTGCTACCGTCACCCGCGTCGCCGTGCGGGAGGCCAGGCTCAAGGAGATCAGACAGGAACTCGTCAACTGCAAGCAGCTGCAGGTGGGTGCTGGACGTTGTTGCTGGACAAGTGGAGGGGCTGTGCTACCGTCACCCGCGTCGCCGTGCGGGAGGCCAGGCTCAAGGAGATCAGACAGGAACTCGTCAACTGCAAGCAGCTGCAGGTGGGTGCTGGACGTTGTTGCCGGACAAGTGGAGGGGCTGTGCTACCGTCACCCGCGTCGCCGTGCGGGAGGCCAGGCTCAAGGAGATCCGGCAGGAGCTCGTCAACTGCAAGCAGCTGCAGGTGGGTGCTGGACGTTGTTGCTGGACAAGTGGACCTTGAACTTCAGGGTGGGAGATCGTAAGCAGAATTTCTGGAGGGCTGAAGACCTGGAGCTTCATTTCGAGGGCCCAAGGTCACATCTAGGACATTCAATCCCGGGATTCGAATGTATGCAAACACGGGACTTTACAGACAAATCCCGGGATTGTATACAAATTAATCCCGGGATTGCATGCCCTAGCTCAAATGCAAGTAATTCAAAGCAAGGCCGAAGGGCTATCTGCAAGAAAATAGCCTCTCTTTCTAGCAAACTGTTGCTAAGGATCAGTAGAATGGATTTTGAATTTAAATTATGAATTTATTCGAGTTCAGTACCTATTGTACGGATCCTCGTCAAACAGACGAAGGGATAGAGATAGAAACGTTCGACTATCTCAATATCTAAATAGACTGAAAGTTTTCTAAAGTATGAATAGTATCATGATGACACCCATATTAACTTAATCATCTTGACGAATGACTAATCTTCTCTCTGACTCCCCCCACCTCCTATACACTCGCCCCCCAACCGGCCCCCACTAATCGTCTCCAATGTTAGGGTTTCTTCTCGGACAACCCTCACGAGCTAGCTGCCCTGAAGCGCGACCGCGCGCTGCACACCGTCCGGCCGCAACCGCATCTGGCGCACGTGCCGGAGTACCTGCTGCCGGCGGCGCTGCGGCCGCAGGAGGCCGGGGCGGAGGCCGAGCCGGACAAGGAGGCCGCTGCCCCGCCGGCTAAGAGGAAGAAGCATTTTGGCAGCGCCAAGAGATTGAAGCACCAGGTGACGTAAAAAAAATATTTTGTACAATCGCTATCACATGCTGAAAGAAGACTTTATTTTATTTTTAAAATGTAGTAATTCTGCGTTCAAAGTTTTTCAAAAAAATACTTGCTTCACCCGGAAATCGAACCGACTACAATTTTTTTTCTAATTTTGAACCAAACTTTTTTGGTTATTCTTTTAGTTTTAGATACTATGTTTCTTAAAGAAAATTGTTATTTTTTATCCATTCTTTCGAATGACAATAAAATTACGAAAACATTTTTTTTGTTTTAAAGTAGGTTCGATGCCTAGAAAAAGCAATTTTTTTTTTAATGCAGTATTATTTAATTTTCAAAATAAAATAAAGTCTTCTTTCAGCAAAATACGCTATCTATGATATTTAAGGTACTTTCCCTCCATGTGGCATCGCCGTGGGACGCCCTGTATATCGTAGCGTCCGGTGCGCTTAAAATATTGCCATAAGGATAAAATTTAGATATTTTTGAGCGCTTCGGACGCTAGTGACGCCAGGAATCGGAACCGATTTAAAAAAAAAACCTCAAAATAACCCAATATTTTAAAATGTTTTATACTCTTTATGTAGTCCTCAATATTTTATGTAATGAACAGCATCGTATTACAAATTACTCCAATAACAAAAAAATATATACGGAAGAACGAAACTTGAACCATTCTTTTGTATGGGAAAAAAGCCGGTATCCGATCCCTGAGTGACGTTACGATATGATTGCGACTGTATAAAAACCTACACAATTAACTGAACGCTCATATTATTTAGCAATTATTTTTCTCTTAAAAATTTGTCTCCTTTTCAACCGACTTCACTAAAAGGAGGTTCTCAATTCGACTGTATGTTTTTTTTATGTTTGTTATCTCAGAATTTTCGATGGATAATTTTGATGATTATTTTTTTATGATGATGATGATGATGCTTCCTGTTTGGTCCCATTTCAATTTCGTCCTGTTCTGACAATGAAATCCATGAGAAAACCATATAAGTCAAACGAATACTCAATATCACGTCAACCGATTCCGATAATTATTTTTTTAACCGCTTTAAAACAAACCGAGATGTTCCCGTTGGCACCAAATCGGAGTCTGATGACGGGATCTTGGAGAAATCGGTCTAAGTCGGTTTTATTCTCTTTTATTTTGGTGATTATTTCCACATCATAACATGGAAAAACCTTGGAATTTCATATTTTTCTTTATCCACAGGCCCGGCAAAGCAACCCGCTCCGCAGTTTCGCCGTCAAGAACGTGAAGAAAACTGCCGCCGCCGCCGATGGCGACACGTAACGCCGCACACACTATTACTACTTTTATACTATTCTAACTGTTATGTTTAAGACAAATAATATAAGACCCCTAATGGTGTCTACCGCCCTTAGGCAATGCTGGGGCATTCCACGTGAATGTCGCTTACGTAACACGTTTCTTTTAGTACTTCTAAAAATGATAGGAACCCGAGTTCTAGTGTGGTAATATTTCGGGACTTAACTTACACGTTCATACAGTTTTTTCTAACTTTGAGCATTTATTTAACCCTAAACTTGGCAGAATTAAAAAAATCCTGTTTTCTAGCCTCCTCGCCACTATGTAGAGCAAAAAATTCTGTCTTTAAAAAAAATACAAAAAGTGGGTCAAAAAGTATGTATCTTTTAAGATACACTGCCAAGTTAAGGGTTCGTAGCTGCCATAGATAGTATAAGCGTCACGTAAGCGACATTCTCGTGGAATGCCCCTGCTGTTGTCTACAAGGAAGGTTTAGTTATGTTTTGCTGACAGAATATGGTTTATATTCATTAAAATTATACAACGTTTTGGCGACAACTGTTCAATTTTGACGCGAGAGATGTAAAATGCGATTGTTATGTATCTTGGATCTAAGTCATAAGTATTGAGTAATAAAAATGTTAAAATTAATAATGTTTCTTTATTTCTTAAACAATATTTCCTATACCTGTAAGCCGGGACCGGAACCGATATTTTACAAAAACCTCTGTGTACTGCTCAATATTTTATGTAATTTACACTATCATATTTTTAAATTACTCCGTTAACTTGGAATTTATATACCGAAGAACGAAAAAAGAACCGTTATTTTTGTATGGAGAAAATAACGGTTCCGGTCCCGGCCAGCTTTATTTAAAGTAAACAGTAAAAAAAATATAATAGATACAAATGTTAACACGTTCACTGCCTGTCCCGCATATGGGCTACAGGTAGCCTCTTACCAACACGTCATCAGGTTCACCTGACTGGAATAGTGAACTATTGGATCAAGTAAAATGTTGACTTGATACACTACCTTCACTGTCCTAGAGTACCAGGTTCACCTGTGATATTAGGACAGTTGACTTGTTGGATCAAGTTAACCTATTTACGGCCATAATAGGATTTGTTAGATAATTTCCCCGAACTCATTATTTCTTCGAAGTAAATTTTCCGTTCGCATTTTTCCCCGAAAATTATTTTTAACAGTATTATAGTTTTCTGATTCTTTATTTAATCGCTTTCTTGTTTTCCCATGAGCGTATTTTCTTATCGTTTTTTTCTATGCAGCATATTTACACTTTCGGGATTATACTAAAATGTTTTTTTTCCAATGCTGCATATTTAGACAATTTAAATTTAGTCGAAGTAACCAAAATTAGCACCACAGAGACCAGAAATATTATTATGCGACAAATCGAAGCCGACCGTTGATTTTTCATCGTCGAGTTTTATCCTCTAGACAGATATTATGGAGTTAAGATTTGGGCACTCTGTGCTATAGATTAATAGTACATTACTATAGAGGACGGGAAACGAAGGGTTACAGGCAAAGTAGATATATCTGGCCGAAGGAACTGAGGAATACGCGGCCTGTAACCCTGTTTCTCGCCGAGATTTGTATAGTGCTTTTCTCAAACTTGCCATGATATAAAACGAACTGATGTCGCCGAACCATACTATTTCATTTGTAAATATACCAATAGTACACTATCGTAAAATATAAAAAAAACATTCTCGCCTAACTTTTTTTTTATTTGTTTGAGGTATTCTTTTACCTGGTGGTATAGACATCAGTTCTAAGGTTATTTTTTTCTGTGGCTGAATGTAAAGACCTAGTATCACAATTTGACGTTTCAAAACAAAAGACAGTATGTTTGCAGTCCTAGATGTGAAATAAATACATGAAATCTCTTTACATATCATCTTAGCATATGACACCGGATACATAGTATTTCCGTGTTTAATTTAAAGTAAGTAACATCAACATTCCGTAGCAAGTTTGAGAAAATATATTTTTTAAATCTTTTGGATAGACTAAAGCAAAACCCATGCTGCTAATAAAACTTCTCTTTGCCTTTTACATAAAACACACTACACTCAAGCATGCCATGCCCCATACCTATCCGGCTTTCGTTTCGCCGACCATTTATTTTATTCAAAAAATAAGGGATCAAAAATATTCTATAAAATAAAAGTAATTTGTAATTTAATAAGTAATCAATTGCAAAATGTAATTAATAATTCAATTATTAAGCACATTTTGTAATTGTAATTGAAACTTATAATTACAATTAATTTTCCCTGTAATTGTAATTACTTTTAGTAATTGTAATTATTAATTATTAATTGAATTACGTTTTGCCTAACACTGCCACCCACTTTCCTCCCGTAGAAGTCAGCTAGGGGATGTGTGTTCCAGTGTATTGTGGGCGGTGGACTAGCGAACCGTCACTGCAATATTACATTATGTACATCTCAAAACCCTAAAACTGAGTTGCATGTGCTCTGCCTATGTGTCATCCTGTATATCTTAAAAATAACGTTCTATTCTTTGTGACACAACATAAATAGATAACGTACCAGTCTTAACACTAATTAAGATTAAACACAAACACTGAATATTCGCGTAAAAACTATTGGTCGGAGTTCCCATACACCTACATGTTTCGGTTAGAATGCAGTTAGTCTGCATGTAGCGGTCCTTAGTTACGTTTAGTTAGGCTTAACTTAACATATAAGGCTTTTGAGAATTGTACATAACTCATGTTATAACAATAGGTATAAATTACGTTTTAGATAAAACGCGAATAGAAAAAATAAGAAAAATAAATTATGGTACGTATGAACTGTACCTATCGGGAAAAACTACGAACGGAAAGTGTACTTACTGACTAAAATAACGAAAAATAAATAATGGTGCATACGAATTTTACCGATCGGGGAAAAATACGAACGGAAAATTTACTTCGAAGAAATAATGAGTTCGGGGAAATAATCTAACAAATCCATAATAGCTATACACGATAACGGAGTCCTATTTTTCATAAGCTTTGATAATGTCATATGTGAGTGAGTGAGTTTAGTGAAACGTCCCACTTTGTCGTTTGCCATAAACCCGCTTTGTCAGTTTATTCATATGAAGATGCAAGGAAATCTCGTCTTTATGGCAAGCGCAGGAGGGGATGTGAAATGTAGTAGTTAGTCAGTAGTGGACTACCTACTACATAAGCCACTTTTAGTACGAGCCGGCTCTACGGTCTATGAGTGGAAGCAAGGTTTAGTTCAAGGCTACAAGTATTCACCAGCATTATCTGAGCTTTACTACACACACCTTGATGAAACCTACTTCGCTCATCTTCTGAAATCATCATCGAAATTGAGACTATTCACAAGAGTTGTTGATGACTATTTTTGTACATTACGGACTCCTTGGAAGACGCATTTTCGTTTCTGCAAGCTTTGTCGAACTATAGCAATGTAAACTATGCCAAAACAATGATAAATTTCTCATATCCAGAAATAAAATCATGCAACATGATTAGCTTTCTAGGATACAGCTATGATCAGTGATCGGTTTTTTGGATTCAGCCGGCGGGTCTCCTATCATCATCATCATCATCATATCAGCCGAAAGACGTCCACTGCTTAACATAGGCCTCCCCCATTGATTATTTGATTGGGTCTCCTATAGTAAGTAAAAAAAAAAACTTTAATTATTTACACGTATTTCCATGCAATTTGCCATGTTACTGTTCATAATGTAATATAATAGTACCTATTAATTTTTTTTATAGCCACACCCGTAATTTTTTATACGTGAAATCCCGCGAGGGTGAATCCAAAAAACCGATCACTGGCTATGATACATAAGCACAATGCAAGTTAGTCGGGCAAGCAATGTTTTTGCTGGGCTACAAAAACCCATTCGCCATCTTGCGTTAGGGCTGTGATCTAAATGTCACACAGACTTGGAGTGCCTCTTCTTGCAAGTGTCATCTCTCTTGTAGAGCTGCGAGTCGCTGGAGGCGCGGCGCGGCGGCCGGGGGGGCGGCGGGGGCGGCGAGGGCGGCGCGGGGGGCCGCTGCAGGTAGTACCCGTGCGGCCCCAGCTCGCGCCGCTGCCAGGGGGACGTCGTTATCCTGGGAATTACATCTGGTGTCAATATACTCGCATATGCAATGGGAGACAAGACCTGCAGGGCGACCAGAGTGGAGGCAAGCTGTACACACACAAGTACGTGCTTTTGAAATAACTCGTCGTACAGAACTTGACGCTAAGCGCGACGAGCTGAAGGCCAGGCCACCAGCGGCCATACAATATAAATACGTTGGAGGGGTGCTGACTACTGACGGCCAATTTTTGCAGCGAATACACGGCCGCATTCGCTGCAAAAATTGGCCACGTCACGTCAGTCACGTGAGAGCGCACCATCAGCGACGCTCTCAGCACTGAAAAACAGTGATTGTGGCCGAATAAACGGCTAGAAGATGATAGATAGATAGAATTGACTGGACAGTACCTTGCTGACTGCTTGCTGGTCACTGGCGGCGCCGCTCAAAGGCTGCCAATGGGCTATGTTACTGGCCAGTAGCGGTAGTCTCGCTGACGTACCAGATCCTGAGCGGCGGCGGCGGCGCACGCAGGCCGTCAGGGGGACCGCGCTGGCGGCCACACGTGGCGCAGTCTCGGTGACGTACCAGATCATGAGCGGCGGCGGCCGGGGGCGCCGGCGGCGGCGCACGCAGGCCGCCAGGGGGACCGCGCTGGCGGCCACACGTGGCGCAGTCTCGGTGACGTACCAGATCATGAGCGGCGGCGGCCGGGGGCGCCGGCGGCGGCGCACGCAGGCCGCCAGGGGGACCGCGCTGGCGGCCACACGTGGCGCAGTCTCGGTGACGTACCAGATCATGAGCGGCGGCGGCCGGGGGCGCCGGCGGCGGCGCACGCAGGCCGCCAGGGGGACCGCGCTGGCGGCCACACGTGGCGCAGTCTCGGTGACGTACCAGATCATGAGCGGCGGCGGCCGGGGGCGCCGGCGGCGGCGCACGCAGGCCGCCAGGGGGACCGCGCTGGCGGCCACACGTGGCGCAGTCTCGGTGACGTACCAGATCATGAGCGGCGGCGGCCGGGGGCGCCGGCGGCGGCGCACGCAGGCCGCCAGGGGGACCGCGCTGGCGGCCACACGTGGCGCAGTCTCGGTGACGTACCAGATCATGAGCGGCGGCGGCCGGGGGCGCCGGCGGCGGCGCACGCAGGCCGCCAGGGGGACCGCGCTGTCGGCCACACGTGGCGCAGTCTCGGTGACGTACCAGATCATGAGCGGCGGCGGCCGGGGGCGCCGGCGGCGGCGCACGCAGGCCGCCAGGGGGACCGCGCTGGCGGCCACACGTGGCGCAGTCTCGGTGACGTACCAGATCATGAGCGGCGGCGGCCGGGGGCGCCGGCGGCGGCGCACGCAGGCCGCCAGGGGGACCGCGCTGGCGGCCACACGTGGCGCAGTCTCGGTGACGTACCAGATCATGAGCGGCGGCGGCCGGGGGCGCCGGCGGCGGCGCACGCAGGCCGCCAGGGGGACCGCGCTGGCGGCCACACGTGGCGCAGTCTCGGTGACGTACCAGATCATGAGCGGCGGCGGCCGGGGGCGCCGGCGGCGGCGCACGCAGGCCGCCAGGGGGACCGCGCTGGCGGCCACACGTGGCGCAGTCTCGCTGACGTACCAGATCATGAGCGGCGGCGGCGGCGGCGCACGCAGGCCGCCAGGGGGACCGCGCTGGCGGCCACACGTGGCGCAGTCTCGTTGACGTACCAGATCATGAGCGGCGGCGGCGCACGCAGGCCGCCAGGGGGACTGCGCTGGCGTCCACACGTGGCGCAGTCTCGTTGACGTACCAGATCATGAGTGGCGGCGGGCGGGGGCGCCGGCGGCGGCGCACGCAGGCCGCCAGGGGGACCGCGCTGGCGGCCTCACGTGGCGCAGTCTCGGTGACGTACCAGATCATGAGCGGCGGCGGCCGGGGGCGCCGGCGGCGGCGCACGCAGGCCGCCAGGGGGACCGCGCTGGCGGCCACACGTGGCGCAGTCTCGGTGACGTACCAGATCATGAGCGGCGGCGGCCGGGGGCGCCGGCGGCGGCGCACGCAGGCCGCCAGGGGGCCGCGCTGGTGGCCACACGTGGCGCAGTCTCGGTGACGTACCAGATCATGAGCGGCGGCGGCCGGGGGCGCCGGCGGCGGCGCACGCAGGCCGCCAGGGGGACCGCGCTGGCGGCCACACGTGGCGCAGTCTCGCTGACGTACCAGATCATGAGCGGCGGCGGCCGGGGGCGCCGGCGGCGGCGCACGCAGGCCGCCAGGGGGACCGCGCTGGCGGCCACACGTGGCGCAGTCTCGGTGACGTACCAGATCATGAGCGGCGGCGGCCGGGGGCGGCGGCGGCGGCGCACGCAGGCCGCCAGGGGGACCGCGCTGGCGGCCACACGTGGCGCAGTCTCGGTGACGTACCAGATCATGAGCGGCGGCGGCCGGGGGCGCCGGCGGCGGCGCACGCAGGCCGCCAGGGGGACTGCGCTGGCGGCCCACACGGCGCACTGCTGCAGGATGTACTTGTTGCGGGGGTTCGGGGTAGGCTCGGGCTCGTACACCGCGGACACGATCTGTTTAAAAATAGACAATTTTAATTATATTTTTATTAGTCTTGCTATCATGCCACACCTTGGTTTCTCTCCATACATGCCCGTACATATTGGTTACCCTGGTTGTGGTCGAGCGGTAAAACGCACGGTTGCTACGCAGCGATCGTGGGTTCAATCCTTGGCGCGTACCAATGAGTTTTTCAAAATAACTTATGTACGAAATATCATTTGATATTCACAAGTGTTTTTCGGTGAATAAAAACATCGAGAGGAATATATCCTGCATACATCTGCGAAGAAATTCAAGGGTGTATGTGAAGTTCCCAACAAGTACTGGACTAGGGTTGGGACCACACAAAATAGGCACGTTTGAGTTGCGGAAAAATGCCCAGAATACAATACAACAATACGTAGTAATCGTATATTTGATATACACTAACGGCCTTATTCATAAAAATTCCTTGTTGAAGGTTTGAGGGGCCCAATAGTTATCGAGCCGATAAGTCTTGTTGAACGGTTTATAAGAAGTGTTATTCATAAACGCTCAATATCTCTCCGATAACTGTTGAGCCGCTGTTGAACGGATTAGACGCGTTATGTTGGCGCCTTGACAAAATCATAGACAAAAATGTGGTCTCACCGCAAATTAAAAAAAAGTTTGACAGCTGTCTGGCGGGAATTCGCAAATATTTCCTAATTCCTTGTTACTTACTTTTATCTCAAATAATTATATTATCATCATCTTGAACCTGAAATTATTAGGTACTTACTACGTATTCTTTTACCTGGGTAACTAATCAAAACAGTTAGCTTTATGATTAGGTACTTGCGATGACGGTCAGATAACGAAACATAATTGTATGGCTAGTTAGTACCTAGGTATGGGCAGTTAGTAGTACGGGTAAGTAATAAATAAATATTTACTTCCTTGCGACCCCAACACCTAATTGCAGTTAGAACCTGAAGTTCTGGTGTGAGGCCAGCTCCTCTGCGATCTTTCTTCAGGTCTTCTTTCACCAACTCTACTATATACAAAACAGTCGCCTTATTAAAGCGGTATCGCCGCCTAAATTCAACACCGGGGAGATCCTCAATGGGATCTGCCCTTATGTTATATATTTTTGGACGCCGCGGCGGATTACACAAATTATTTATGGCATCAATAGCGTTTAAGGCCTGCATGATGGAGTCTCACTGCGTATTGACGTTGAAGTTGAAATGGTTGAAAAACTATCAACAAAATTTTAAATTAATAAAATATTTTAAAAATAAAAATAAAACCGCCTTCAAAAATTCGCCCGAACTAAAAAGTTAAAAATAATTTTGGTTCCTACTTCTTAGGATTTCCTACCCAAACCTTTAAACCTTTTACCCTATTCATTGAAATAAAACATTATGGCTAGGTACCCTACAGATTTCTTAGAAGTCGGTGCCAAGCCGAATACGTTCATAGGTAGGTATATATTAGATAGAGCTTTGTAACTTACTGTCACTCCGATTACGCTTTTATCAACAGAATGGTCTGCCTCAGTCATTTTCATGAAAGCATATCCGGAGTGACAGTATATTACAAAGCTCTATCAAATACATATAAGTACTCGCAAAGTGAACATATTTGGCTTGGCACCGACTTCTAAGAAATCTGTAGGGTACCTAGCCATAATGTTTTATTTCAATGAATAGGGTAAAAGGTTTAAAGGTTTGGGTAGGAAATCCTAAGAAGTAGGAACCAAAATTATTTTTAACTTTTTAGTTCGGGCGAATTTTTGAAGGCGGTTTTATTTTTATTTTTAAAATATTTTATTTTTTGCTTTTTAGTAGTGTAAATATAAAATCGTTATTCAGTATGCTCTAAATACTTATAATTAGAATGTACTGCACTGTAGTAGGCCATAAAACCTGAACTGGCGAACTTATATGAATACAAAAACAATTTCAAAGGTAACTTACGTAGGTAAGGTAACGTAGGTAGGTGACTTAGCATGCCAATATTATTTAAAGAATCACTAACCGCTAACCGACATGTCATAACTACTAAGCAAACACTTGAATAGATCTCGAAAATGTATGACATTTGTTATATATACAAAGAATGATCCTCCAACCCCTAATCGTTAAGGAGTTATTCCTTTCCTCATCAGCTCACCAACACGAGACTATGACCACCTAAAGGCAAATACTCGAATAGCCTCCAAAATATATGAAATATGTTATATTTAAAGAATTATCCCCCAACTCCTAATCTCCAAGGAGTTGTACCTTACATCATCAGCTCACCAACATGAAAGGATGACCACCTAAAGGCAAATACTCAAATAGCTTCCAAAATACACGAAATATGTTATACTTAAAGAATTATCCCCCAACTCCTAATTGCTAAAGAGTTGTACCTTCCATCATCAGATCACTAACTTAAGATGTTCATGACTAGATGCAAATACTTGATTAGTCTTCGAAAATAAATGAAAAATGTCATGTGTGCCTACAACATTTGAAGAGTTCCCTCGATTTCTCCAGGATCCCATCATCAGATCTGGATTCGGTGACAATGGGACCAACTAGAAAGTATACCCTTTCAAACAAAAAAAGAATATTTGAAATCGGTCCACGCGTCTTCGAGTAATTCGAGTAATACATAAAAAAAAAAAAGATTTCGACGAATTGTTAACCTCCTCCTTTTTGAAGTCGGTTAAAAAAGTTGGAGATTAGTTTTCCCACCATTTCTGATTCGTGTAATGTTGCATGTAGAGAAAATCGAAACTGCGTAACTACTTACAATAAATCATCGGATATTTATTTTAAATACCTATCTAAATATAATTAAGTATCTCTGGATACATATTTAATAATAATCAGATGAATAGACGATATAAAAAACTATACACCAAATCAGACTTTCATACCTTTATCTTTTCTCTTCTGCCTACTTTAAACGCATGGTTATGCACCTGTCAAAAATCAGCTGATCAAAATTTTGGCAGCCATCTTGTTAAATAAGAAGTTATAAGACCGTTATAGAAGGGTCCTCGGCTCTATAACTTTCGGGGGATTTATAGTAGGTTTGAGCGGCTGAATAGCGCTATTGAACGTTTATGAATAACGTTTTTAGCCATCCGGTCAACAACGACCCATCAGCGGGCGCGTAACTTTTTATGAATAAGGCCGTAAATACGTATCTACAGACTATCGGCCTTATTCATAAAAAGTTACGCGCCCGCTGATGGGTCGTTGTTGACCGGATGGCTAAAAACGTTATTCATAAACGTTCAATAGCGCTATTCAGCCGCTCAAACCTACTATAAATCCCCCGAAAGTTATAGAGCCGAGGACCCTTCTATAACGGTCTTATAACTTCTTATTTAACAAGATGGCTGCCAAAATTTTGATCAGCTGATTTTTGTCAGGTGCATAACCATGCGTTTCAAGTAGGCAGAAGAGAAAAGATAAAGGTATGAAAGTCTGATTTGGTGTATAGTTTTTTATATCGTCTATTCATCTGATTATTATTAAATATGTATCCAGAGATACTTAATTATATTTAGATAGGTATTTAAAATAAATATCCGATGATTTATTGTAAGTAGTTACGCAGTTTCGATTTTCTCTACATGCAACATTACACGAATCAGAAATGGTGGGAAAACTAATCTCCAACTTTTTTAATTTAAATATTTGCGAATTCCCGCCAGACAGCTGTCAAACTTTTTTTTAATTTGCGGTGAGACCACATTTTTGTCTATGATTTTGTCAAGGCGCCAACATAACGCGTCTAATCCGTTCAACAGCGGCTCAACAGTTATCGGAGAGATATTGAGCGTTTATGAATAACACTTCTTATAAACCGTTCAACAAGACTTATCGGCTCGATAACTATTGGGCCCCTCAAACCTTCAACAAGGAATTTTTATGAATAAGGCCGTATAGCGGTAACGGTACCTACATATAAAGAACCTAAGTACAGCGAAATTGTTAATAGAAATTTTAGAAAATCCAGCACTACCTGGCACTCCAAGTACGCCATAAAACAAAGTGTCAGGGCAATAGTTCTATGTTTACAATAATCGATATTCGCGGTAGGAATTAGGAATGCAGTGGAGACAAGTAAATGCCTTACTGCGAACTTCGAAAATCGTAAAATCGAGCATCAGTCTCAGCGCTCTAATGAGGATATCGGTAGAGTGACAGACACAGATGCAAATTAGAGTAGGCCTACTGACCTCGTCGTAGGCGAGGGCGACCAGCATCTTGAGCAGGCGCACGAGCACCACCCAGAAGTGCACGCTGTAGATCACCATCCACACGAACAGCAGGTGCTGCAACAATATCCTATGTGAATAAATATTTTTAAAGTATGATGATGATAGTACAGCCAGCAGTCTCCACACTAGCGTTGGAAATTTCCGGATTAAATCCCGTTTCTTTCCGAACCGCTCGTTTTTCCTGATTTTTCCAAAAGGAACAATAACATTTTCCACTTTAATTTTCAACTCTAAACCAATGTAAATTAGGTCTAATGTTCACTTATACCAGGAGAACGCGATGTCGCTGAAGAAAAGTCAATTGAAACAGATGGCAAGGAGTGACAGTGTTAGTTACATTGATTGTTTCTGTAAAAATCCGAAAAAAACAAAAAAAAAACGAAGTTTTCATACATTCCCGAAAAAAGATTTTGTTTTTTTCCGAAATTTTCAACGCCTGCACTGCTAGCAGCCGCTGTGCCAGCGGCAGCACGCACCTGCAGCACCTGCTCCCAGTAGGCGGCCCGTCTGAACATGCTCCTCCGGAAGAGGACAGCCAGCAGCCGCCGCGCCAGCGCCGCCGCCCCCAGCGCCCACACCAGCGTCGGCAGTGCTGACAGCGTCTCTGAACCGCACTTCGACCACTCCAGGACCTGCTCTGACAGACCTCGTAAACGTTTTTGTCGTCACGAATAAATACAAAACTTTCAACCATCAAGTTTGCGCGTGGCGAAACCTACACAAAATTACAACACGGCTACGCAACTCAGAGCTTGCTTTTGAAAGTGTCTTTTATATTATAAAAACCAAATCAGACCTTTGTCTTATCTATCAAACTCCAACAAAGCTGGTTATGATTGTCTGACATACGTATGTATATGGCGCGCAAAAAATTAAACAGTGAAGTCAAGGTGATAAATATCGATAGGGAACGTGAACTTCAGAAGTTAGTTCACCAGGGATCAGCTTGAGCTCGTGAAGGAGTTGGATGCTTGCGTGAATTGTAAGAGGCGAAGAATGGCGTCTTTCGTGACGTTTTGACTCTGATTATTTTGTAATAATTGAGTATTTATTGGATTGACAGTTGTATTTACTTGTGTGTTATATTGAAAGAAGTTGCTCAGGACAGATTGAGTCGTGAAGAGTTGACGGGTCCTTGTACCCAGAGTTTTGAAAACTTGGATCTAGCTCTTCCATCACAGTTGTGTGAAGCATCTAAGTATGTCATGAACAATTTCTACAGTTACTTCACTAATACTTAGCGTCTCTTCTGCTCACGTATCGCAAGTTTCGGGAAATATGGGGAAACCCCACCGTCAGTAGTTGACAGACAAGTGTACAAACAGTGCAAGACTTTCAATTTGATCCACTATCTCTGGTTAAGGTCTGGTTACGTGCACTGGAATAGACTAGGGTAACCTGGAGATTACTTCTCAAATAGCTACAAAAATATTAAAAAGAACCGGAGGTGGTTAAATACTTCCCTCGTCAACGATCATTGTGTGCGAACTCTCTCGAGCTTTCATGAGACATCGCAGGATTTGGGAGGCAACATATTTGTTTGTTCATTTATCAAATTAATTATTAATGTTTACTGTTGCAAATTTTAATATTATAATATTCCAAAATTTTTATTTATTTGTGTTTGTCATGTCACCATCGTGGTGACGTCCCAGGTGTCCGGTGACAATAAGAGTTTGTGGTTGATGGTTGATTTGTGACGTAGGCATTGCCAATGGTTTCGTTAAAAAGGTTTTACAAGTAAAACATTAGCTTAATTGACCTAATTTTTAGTGATAATTAGGATTATCTGCACTATTTACGAGATCCATTAATAACAAAAATAAAAAGGAAATAATTTTCATCCCAACAAACCCTATTTTTAAATTTTAACGTAAATGAAAACTATCTCCCAAATTGGCCGTTAGATGTCACTGTTCCGATCGTAAATGGCGCTGTTAAGATTTTCCCGCGGCGGTATATAAGGGTAGAGCAGGTTGGCAAGGCATACTAACCTAGCGCAGGGTACACCGTGATCAACAAGGCGGTTGCCCCGGGTCGGCGCCGGCCATTGCAGCGCGGCCGGGAGGCTCGGCCTGTGACTACTCTTCGTGGGGTAAGTCGTGCGTGTAATTTTTGGTAGTTGGACTTGCGCTAAGCGCAGTCCTTGTTATTCGCTTCAGAAAATGTAATGTGGTAAATTACGACTCCATAATAGTCATGCATGGTCAACAAAATATGCGGTCTACCACTTTTTGACTTCGTTACCACTGAATAGAGTTGAAAAGTGGTAGACCACATTTTTGCTCACATTTTTTTCTACAAGAAAATATTATGGTCTGGTTTTCCACTTTATGACTACAGAATAGGGAC
>JALPQI010021475.1:0-23886 GCA_025490895.1 Thaumatotibia leucotreta
GCCAACGCTGGCCCAGTAGGTACTTGTTGGAGACCTCACATACATCCTTGTTTTTTATCGCAGATGTATGGAGGTTCGTCACGATGTTTTCCTTCACCGTAAAGGACTTGTGAATATAATATAATATGACATACATAAGCTTATAAAATAAAGTAAATGATTCGGGCTGGGGATTGAACCCAAGACCGCTGCGTAGTGTGCATTTTACCGTCCGACAACAAGCGCTATTATTTGTGATGAACGACGATATAATGAATAATACATAGATATACAGGGTTACTTTTTCACCAGTACAATAAATTATAGTAGACTAAAATACAAATTACTAGCATTTTTTTGTTACTACCCCTTCAAAAAATGCTCGAACTTATCCGCAAATCTAACAAGAAATGTGAACGACTTATTACGCATCTATCGACGTGCATAACTAACGTTTATTTAATTAAACTTTACGTTTAATTATTTAACTTTTCATTCATTCATTAATTCATTCGTTCATTCATTCATTCCAAATATATATTATTAGTAGGTATTTACTAACGATCACTAAAGTTAGCAGTGTACGGAGATATAGAGAGACAGGGGTTCCTGTTGTATCCCCACACTAAAAAACGGTATACATTACGTAAAATAAATATTATTCTAACAATAAGTTTAGTGTCTCCCTGGCACAATTATTTGGAGTTTTCAAGAGATTTTTATCTATTTCTATATTGCATAAACAACCGCTTTTGATGACAAGGTCACATACCTAAAGACACCATATACCATAAGGTGAAAGTGCAAATAAAACATCATCATTTTACGTGTCCTCTATAGATACTTTCCGTAAAATTTCATTTTTTTCATCGTTCTGTCGATGTCGGTGGTATAAAAATATACATGTACATGCCACATTTAAGCTTTCTAGTTGATACTAAAGGTGCATGCAGACCAAAAGAGCATTCGCTGTTCTATCCCCCCACTCTACGAATTCAACGAATCTCGTTTCGTGTAACGATCGAATTTCGTAGAGTTGGGGGTTAGAACAGCGAATGCTCTTTTGGCCTGCATGCACCTTAACGATCGCCGAGCTTAGCCACGGACGGACAAATAGACACACATACTGGAATATAAGGGACTGTGGGTTGAACTCTCAAATCTTTTTCTTATAATGAACAGACGGTCACCTTCATCATCATCATCACAGAGTTATTCACTTGTCGTTGGAGTATCTTCCAGCCCTCTCTTTCCCGTGCAAGATATGCATAACGTTTTCTTGTCGCGTTTTTTGCCATGACAGTAAAGGAAAATACATTTCTTTTTCTTTATAATTGTTGAAATGGAAATACAATTTACTCTACTGTAGACTTACTAATTGAGCATAATTTAATCTAACAAGGTCGCAATTCTAACCTAACCTAACCGAAGCCACTTTGCCATAGCAGTGAATTACTGCTGACTTGCGGAGGTCGCAGTTGTATCCTAACCTAAACCACTTTGTCATAACAGTCAATTGCTGATAAGGTCGCAATTGTAACCTAACCTAACGTACTTACATTGATATAGTAGTGACTTACTAATAAGGTGGCAGTTCTAACCTAAGGCACTGGTCTCACCGCGAGCTATCGGTTAAAAAACACGAACAAAAGATGCGCACTCCCGTGTAAATAAAAGAGACACTCTCTTTTTAACCGACTTCAAAAAGGAGGAGGTTTACAATTCGTCGAAATCTTTTTTTTTTCTTTATGTATGTTCCCCGATTACTCAAAGACGCGTGGACCGATTTGAAAAATTCTTTTTTTGTTTGAATGGGTATACCTTCTAGTTGGTCCCATTGTCACCGAATCCAGATCTGATGATGGAATCCTGGAGAAATCGAGGGAACTCTTCAAATGTTGTAGGCACACATGACATTTTTCATTTATTTTCGAAGACTAATCAAGTATTTGCGCCTAGTCATGAACGTTTTAAGTTGGTGATCTGATGATGGAAGGTACAACTCCTTAGCAATTAGGAGTTGGGGGATAATTCTTTAAGTATAACATATTTCGTGTATTTTGGAAGCTATTTGAGTATTTGCCTTTAGGTGGTCATCCTTTCATGTTGGTGAGCTGATGATGAAAGGTACAACTCCTTAGAGATTAGGAGTTGGGAGACAATTCCTTAAATATAACATATTTCATGTATTTTGGACGCTATTCGAGTATTTGCGTTTAGGTGGTCATCCTTTCATGTCGGTGAGCTGATGATGGAAGGTACAACTCCTTAGAAATTAGGAGTTGGGGGATAATTCTTTAAATATAACACAGTTCATGTATTTTGGAAGCTATTTGAGTATTTGCCTTTAGGTGGTCATAGTCTCATGTTGGTGAGCTGATGACGAAAGGTATAACTCCTTAACTATTAGGAGTTGGAGGATAATTCTTTGAATATATCTATTTAAGTGTTTGCTTAGTAGTTATGACATGTTGGTTAGCGGTAAGTGATTCTTTAAATAATATAGGCATGCTAAGGCTGTTACCTATAATCTTTGAAATTATTCATACTTGCTGATGATACAATGTATATCTCCTTGATAATGGGATAATTCTTTGAATATAACAACTGTCATACATTTTCGAGATCTATTTAAGTGTTTGCTTAGTAGTTATGACATGTTGGTTAGCGGTAAATGATTCTTTAAATAATATAGGCATGCTAAGGCTGTTACCTATAATCTTTGAAATTATTCATACTTGCTGATGATACAATGTATATCTCCTTCATAATGGGATAATTCTTTGAATATTTAAGGTATCCAGTTCAGGTTTTCTGGCCTATTACAGTGCAGTACATTCTAATTATAAGTATTTAGAGCATACTAAATAACGATTTTACACTACTAAAAAGCAAAAAATAAAATATTTTAAAATAAAAATAAAACCGCCTTCAAAAATTCGCCCAAACTAAAAAGTCAAAAATAATTTTAGTTCCTACTTCTTAGGATTTCCTACACAAACCTTTAAACCTTTTACCCTATTCATTGAAATAAAATATTATGGCTAGGTATCCTACAGATTTCTTAGAAGTCGGTGCCAAGCCAAATATGTTCTCTTCGCGAGTATATAACTGTATTTGATAGAGGCTAGAGCTTTGTAACTTACTGTCACTCTGGTTATGCTTTCATCAAAATGACTGAGGTGAGAACATTCTGTTGATAAAAACATAATCAGAGTGACAGTAAGTTACAAAGCTCTATGTAATACATACCTGAATGAACGTATTTGGCTTGGCACCGACTTCTAAGAAATCTGTAGGGTACCATAATATTTTATTTCAATGAATAGGGTAAAAGGTTTAAAGGTTTGTGTAGGAAATCCTAAGAAGTAGGAACTAAAATTATATTTGACTTTTTAGTTTGGGCGAATTTTTGAAGGCGGTTTTATTTTTATTTTAAAATATTTTATATTTACACGGGAGTGCGTATCTTTTGTTCGTGTTTGTAGCCGATAGTTCATAGCTTAGTAGCTCGCGGTGAGACCGATGCCTTACCTAACCCACTTTGTCCTACCCAGTTCTAACCTAACCTAACGTACTTTGATACAGTAGTGACTTACTAATGAGATGGCAGTTCTAACCTAACCTAACGTACTTTGAGATAGTAGTGACTTACTATTGAGATGGCAGTTCTAACCTAACCCACTTTGTCCTACCCAGTTCTAACGTAACCTAACGTACTTTGATATAGCAGTGACTTAATAATGAGATGACAGTTCTAACCTAACCCACTTTGTCGTAGCAGTGAATTCCTAATGAGATCGCAATTGTTCTAGTCTAACCTTACCCAGTTTGCCACAGCAATAATGAACGGTAGTCAAGATCGTAGTTCTAACCTAACTAACCAATCACCTCATCTTTTTCTTAACATTGTCTTATTACATCGTTATAATAAGTATAATATATGTACCAAACCCAATCTACCATAATAGATAATGCATTTCTGCCTAACGTAAAATATATGTATGTGAAGTAAGTTTCGGAGAGTTGTATACACGGTGTTACGTCAGCATTCCGAACGATTTTAATGCTGGATTCCTGACCATATTTAGAGTCTTTAATGTTATATAAAATTTCCTGGATTCGGCTTGGTTTCAGAGATAATCAACCTTTTTTCGAAATAAGTTTTTCGACGTAACTCGTCATTTAACTTCTTTTGAATTACAATGCTACCACAATGTGTTCTAATATTACCACACCTTTTGCCTGACAATCAAAAAATACGAATAGACTTGACGAAATAACCTGTAGGTACCTAAAAAAACAATTGAAATAAATAATTTAAACAAATTGTTGTTATGATAAAAAGTACTGGAAATGTTAAAAAATATTCAAATCGGCCTAAAAAAAAAGAAAAAAATTTTTTTTTGGTGGAATTGACATAAGATCTCATAATATTTTGTGTTTATTTTGATGTCTAGAATGCATAGTTAAAATCTTTCGCAGTGCTCGCGTAACACCGTGTATAATTATGTACCTATGCCAAAAATATGGAAATCCAATTTCTGCGAAATAACACATGACCTAAATAATAATATGCCAAAATAGTTTCTGGCAAAGTAATATTCTAAATATTGTTTACAAAAATTGATTATGCCAAGTCTCTTATAACATAAGCGTTTCGAAAAAAAAATGCCATATAGAGGGATTAGAGGGAGCCCTAAACAGACAGAGAGACAGACAGACATACAAACAATGATTTTGAAACTTTACAAAACACACCGTCAGGTGGGCATCAAGTCATGTGGTAATTCTTTATGTATGTCATAAGAAAAGTTATAGTAACTGTACATTGCAAGCACTGCACATCCCCCCGACAGCATTAAATATAATTGCTGTACCCACGATCACGCTGACTTAATACACTTATTTTCATTACTTTATTCGTTAACGTTTATACGTCCGTAGCTGATACTCTTCATGCGTTAGTTTACAATAAATTATATCATAACCATAGATCAGTGATTTTATTTATCACATCCACCATCAAGAATGGGGCAAGTGTTGGGCTCGTACGGTAACTTAAACTCAGATCACATCATCAGTCTATAATTAGTCCACTGCTGGACAAAGGCCTCTCGTATTAGGTACCTAAGCATACGGACGCATTAGGAAGTAAATTAGGTAAAAAAAGTAAATAGGAAGGAAGTTCAGAAGCTAACCTGTTATCAGTGTTACCACTATGCACTAGAGTTTATTTAGATACAAAGTAAGTAGACTAGACATTTAAAAATAAACTGTTAGTTTTAAGGAATTTTTGCTACACCCTACCAGGGTCCATGTATTGTATAGCTATAATTGTGTATACTAAACATTGTGTATACTAAATACCCATAATCGCCACGCAGGGCAAGCTGTTGCCCATCATCCAATATTCAATAAATAATGGTCAGTGACACTTCGAATCCCTTAGTTGACTATTAGGGCACCCACGGGAAGAGTTGGGGTGGTAACAAATGTATTTCTATTGCCATCACCACACGGCCACTCAACTTATACTCATTACATACCATTTTACAAGAATCAGTTGTGAAATTCAGACGGATGCAAAATAATATTTTCTGAATCAGAGTTCGCTTATTATAATAAGAATTGTTTCCCAGCGGAAATACTCTAGATCTTTAAGTTCAATGGGTTCAAACAAGTTTTAATTTCTTAACAAGCCATGTGGACAGCACAAAAAATATTTTAACTACCTACCTATTTGCAGAAAGTATATTTTAAAATAAATATACAAAACCTTGCCTATCAATAATTATGTTTACACATAGGTAAGTAGGTGACTATCAAATTTGCTCAGTGTATTTTACAGGGATCTGTTACGAATTGAAACGGTCACATGTACAAAAATCATGCATTCAAACAAAGAAAAACAGGTGGGCAGGCAAATCGACAGGCAAACTATAACTTTCAGCCAGGCTATGAACAGGCACAGAGACGAACAGACAAACAGATCTTCTGATTTCATTAACGTGGAGGTTTATTTAGTTTTTAGGTCATGAAGACTTAAAATTTGAGAATTTAGGTATTCAGTTTAAATCAACGTTTTCTTCCGTATGGACCAACAGACACACAAACTTACTAGGAAGGTGATACGTTGTTTCCTGTAGTTGATTTTTATACGTATATAATAATTATGTATGTATTATGAATTAAAAAACCCACCAAGTGCGAGTCGGACTCCGTACCATTATCAATTTATCATAAAAAATACAGTTAAAACAACCTATCTCAAAAACTATAAGAGAAACATCTTGTCTCTTTTTCGTTAATTAAATACGAGTATATGTATTTTACCATCTCTTATACGCATTATGAAGTATGAAGATAAGTGTTTGTCAACTATCAATAAATTGTAGGAGGTGTATGGTGTGAAGTATTTATTTCGCTCATTTTGTTAGAGTAAGACGTATCTTTACTTATATATCATTGGCGGTTCATACAACACAATCCTCACCAAATATCATTACTTCCGAGTATTCCATTTATTGTTTCCGAGTAAATTGGATGTGACGGACAGACACGGACAGAGACGGACATGACTTGACGAATATAAGGTTTTCGTTTTTTGCAATTTTGGCAACGGAACCCCAAAAACAGTTTGCTAAATTAGGAGACGGTTATGAATAAAGGGGTTATAATCTTCCATATCACTACATAATATAAAACAAAGTCGCATTCTCTTGTCCCTATATCCCTATTGTATGCTTCAATCTTTACACCTACGCAACGGATTTCGATGCGTTTTTTTATCGATAGAGTGATTTAAGAAGAGAAGGTTTTAGGTAGACTATAAAACTTAAAATTATTTGAATAAAATAGTCTGCAAGTATAAAACCTGATAGGTTATCATTATAGGTCCATAAGAGATTGCCTAATCTAAAATCATAATGCCATGTTCATACCTACGTACAGATTAATAAAATTAGGACTCCAACTATTCAATATGTATTTAAGTATTTGTATGTATCTATTCTATATATTACATATTTTGTAGTTTAGTTCTCACACAAGCCTTGATGGAGTTTATTGTGGCACTAGGTTGATATGTGTAAGATGGTCACATGCTAAATATATTTATTTGTTCATATACTAAAGTCCAATAATAAAGAAATATATTTTTTTAAATTATGTTGTTATTATTCGAAACACGACAAAACATAGCTATATAAATATTTAATTATTTTTAGTGTTTCTTGTTATATCGGCAATATTTTAGGTAGGTACAATCAGCAGCAGATATTGCTTAACGAGTAGGGTGTTCACAATGATCTTAATACACTCTAATAGTCGTGCATAGTTTATTTTGAAAACTCTGCCCGCTTAGCAATATCTGCTGCTGACTGTACATCATCTGAGAAAATTTCAACTAATTATCCATTAGATACATATTGGTGATAGACAGACAGATGGACAGACAGTGAAGTATGAAGATGCCCAGGATCGCGCAAAGAGGAGGAAAGGTAGGTACGGACCCTGGCAAAAGCCGGGATAACGATAGGTAGAAACAGAAGAATAGCCTTCATAATAATATTACAGAAACGTGATTAAACTTAATGTTTGTACAAGTTATTTTCCAGTCATCCTTGTCGCACACGCATATTGGCGCGACTGGTGCGAGCAAGAGGGGAAGAATAGTAGTAGTAGTAGTAGTTGCATTTCAATGCAAGTGCAAAAAAAAAAAAATTTTCCACGAGGATGAAAGTCAATCACCCGAGTTAAAAAGAAGTTTTTACACGTGTATCGAACGACTTTTCTCATAACAAGTGCCTTAAAAAGAGAAATTAACGTACGAGAAGCGTGCGCACAATTTTACTTCTCCGCACTAGTTAGGAAAAGTAAGTTACGCAGTCAATAAAGCTAGCTCATATCACAATAATATAGGAGGCGGGGACTTGACGCTAGGTAGGTCGACTTGTGGAGGAATGCCCCATGATATTAGTATAATAAATATGTTGTTTGATAACAGCCTAAAACAAGCCATAATATTACCGCGAGTTTTTTTTTCATCGTTTGTTTTCAAATTGTTCCAGTAATATGGTTTCTAAACCAGAGCTACTTTACTTTTTATTTTAATTGCGAGAAATTAAAATATACTAATTATTCATAGGTACACAATAACACGATAATTTTAACTGTGACTCTGCTCGGTCTGAGACGCTCATTTTGAGAGGTTGCCGACAGTATGCAGCGCGCAGCGCCGTCTCACATGGTGATTGGTTGATTTGAAAAGGTAATGTCTTTGAGTGGACAGTTTGAATGAAATTATTTGAAAATATTACATGCGTAGCTAAAACTTTAGTATTGCTTTGTAAGTCTAATGACAGTAATGACTGTTGGAATATGTCAAGTGAAAAGTATATGGGTATTGTTATCTATTACATATTATAGATTGACAAGTTACACACCTATAACATACTGAATACTTTCGCTGTCCTGCAATATATGTGTACCTACACATAGTTATTTAAGCTACAGTTAGTCTCTAATACGACGACATTAGGTTCATATGATATGAATTCCATAATGAATTATACAACTCTAAAAGTAGTAAACACTCACTGAGTATTAGTTGCACAAATAATTGGGGTTTGATTGGTGGAATCTGATGTTTCAGGCTCGTGAGTTTGGTCGGTCTTAATATCCCGCCAAGCTGCTATCCTCCTGAAATTGTCACATTGGTGAATTTAATTTATTATACCTCCCTATCTGTTCTTTTTATTGAAATTAATAATAACTGACAAAGTTCGTGTCGCAATTGGCAAAAGAATAAAGGTAATAATATGTATATCTACTACAGAATCATTTGAATCGTTACCTAACACAAAGATTAGCTGGCAAATTTAATGTGAGAGTAAAATGTGAGAGTGTCATAAATATAGAAGAAAAAATGTTCTAACTACTTTAAAAGCGGCTCGGGTATTCCGATAAACTCTTATCGCAGTACACGTGAGTACAGTTGTACTTATTAAATAGGTGTTTTAACTATTACGCTTCAAATTTTAAATTTTCGCTACGGCGAGATACTTACTATGTGGTGCCATGGTGAAGGAGTAACCCCACTTCTACTCGACGCTTTTTCTTTTCCCCCCCAGATCAACGGTGTTTTCGGTACTCATTTTTATTCGTTCTGCCCATTGTTGTGGGCATGTTTATGATATCGATTTTATTCGAAACGAACTATTTTGCCTTGACTTGTGGAACAAAATTGCAAAATGTTGACTCATAGATGACATTGACTTTGCTGTGACAAATGAACAAAATATTTTGTGACCACTTACCAAAAAGTATTTTACGCGTCCATTTAAATTAAAGTCGTCAGCCTCGGTAGCCGAGTTAGTTGTGACCCTATCTATGAAGCTGGAGGTTCCGGGTTCGAATCCCAGTGAAAGCATTATTTTGTGTATTTTTTTTATCACAAATATTTGTTCCTTGATCGTGGCTATCTATGTGTTTAAGTATCTGTATGTAGTTACATGATATGTATCATCGCTTATTTCTTATTACCCACAACACAAGCCTTAATTTAAGCTTAAGATGTCCCGATATATTTATTTGTTTATTATTAATTTATAGCCACTTATTTTATTTATTACCTCTCAGATATTAATTAGTACCTATCATATTAATGTGCTCCTTTCTTCCAAACTGTTGTACAAGTTACGCTAAATGAGAATTAAAGTGAGCATCATAGTTAGATACAAAAGTAGCTACCTAACTACCTACTGGCTGTAATTCATAAAAAATACTGACCGATATATTGTATTTTGAGATCCGACCTGGCGAATCGAGGGATAACATTTTACCGGATATTTTATTTGATAAAAACAATAACAACATACCTATTTTATGAATTACGCTTACTTTTAATAATCCATCTATTGACCGAATATATTACTAATTAGTGAGGTCATTTAACTAGCAGTTTTAAAGTGACATCTATGATGGATATGGTTAAACTTACCTTGTCATCTGCCTCCATGTTAGTTTTCATGGATAGTATTATTCACGCACATATACAAAGGCAAAGAGCGAAATTGTATCAATTTTCAAATTGATAATTCAGAAATACTATACCACTTTTTGGACTTTTTTTTACATACGCGCCATCTACGGGATACGTACAACTTACTATCAAGGTTCAAAATTACAAAAAGTCTACTAATTAACAGAGTTAATGTCGACAAATTTGTATGAAAATCGCACAGGGACATCCACCTTAAACTTTCACGATCATCACTCATATTTTAAAGCCAAACGGGTCTTAATCGCGTAAACTTACGTTTAATTATATCCTTACTGCCTCTCAGAGTCTGCCTGCGACCACGGGTGTAACGTCATGCCCGAAACGTCAGGATATAATTAAACGTTAGTTTACGCGATTAAGACCCGTTTCTCTTTAAAATATATTATGGATAACTTCGTAGCAAAAAACTGATCTTAAGTTTTGTTTACCTTAAAGCCTTTACAGGCTATGTACATTTTTTTATCGACTCATTAAATGCATTGTATTAAATTTTCTTATAGTACCTACTTAGCCAATAAAAAAACGCAGATCGGTATACTTATTTTATAAAATAAAATTATTAACTTCACAAAAAGCTTGAATTCCAATTTTAAAAAATCTCAAAATCTCCGAATCTATTATTCCAATAGTTGCCATCATCATCTAACCACTGAAAAAACAAAATAACGTATGGTATAAAGAATGGGCTTAAACGGGCCTCTGAATCCAGAGTGCATATCCCTGTCGACCGTACCAAAAAGAGGACCACTTAAGCCGGCACCGGCCTTAATTGCCTAGGTTTTTTTGGGGGCGAGTGTCCTATACAGTGCGTCCCAAAACTAAGGGGCATGAAACGAAAGTGCCTTAAATATCGTTGATGGATTTTGCTCAAAGAAGACTTAATATTATTGTTAAGTAAAAATAAATATTTTTGTGTCCTATACAGATCGTCCCAAAACTAAGGGGCATGAAACGAAAATGCCTTAAATATCGTTGATACATTTTGCTCAAAGAAGACTTAATATTATTTTTTAATTATTTTATAGGTTTCCTAAAAATTAATTGACTCGTCTGGGACTCGCCCGATGAAATATGAAAAAAATTACCCCTATTTTTATTATGCCAATCAAAAGAATAAGTAAAAAATTATCTTGTCCTCGTTGAGCGTTTCTTAGAAAAATAATTACTTCTAAAATTTTTAATTTTGATCAAATTAATGCTCACGATTTGGCTAAGAATGTGAATTTCCTTCCTCGGTTTCAATACAAGCCTACATGATGGTAACACACTGTATATACTTGTACAGCCGCCATCAGATATATCGGAACAGCCACGGTCCTCATAAACATCTGAGCAGGGTGCTTAGACAAGCTGTCAATCGCTAACGCTTAATCGTCAATTGTAAACGAAAGGCAGCTAACTGTCTTTGTCGTACTAATATAAAAGAGTGACAGAGAGGGAAAACTACGATACTCTACTAAGCGCTAGCGATTGGCAACTTGGCTAAGCATCCAGACCTCTAGTGTCATGGCGACAGGGTGCACGTTCAGAATTTTTTTAAGCCATGGCTGCTTCGATATTATATCTGAGAACATCGAAGTTCGTTCGGGACTTTGTCTTTGTCAATCCAACGAAGGCGCCATTAGAGTGACAGAGACAAATCCCCGTACGAACTGCCAAAGCTAATATGCCATTCTGTAACCGTATACGATAAGCATCATCATCAGCCTAGTAGGTAAATGCCCATAATCGCCACGCTGGGCAAGCGGGTTGGCGATCGCAGTAATATGTCCACTATGATGATGCTGCTGCCCATCATAATTATTTTTTATCAAATAATGGTCAGTGACACTTCAATCCTTTAGTCGACTCTTACGACACCCGCAGGAGGAGTTGGGGTGGTGACAAATGTATTCTTACTGCCGTCACCACACGGCCAATACGATAAGCGATACGTAATAAATGTATGAGAATGGCAGGTTCGTACGAAAAGTCACGTAACCATTTCCATGCATTATTATGGTCACGTGACTTATCGTTTATCGTATACGATTGCAGAATGGAATAGGCTAGGAATGCAGAATTGCAGATGTCGACTATACTGGAGCTAGTTTTATTCAGCATTCATGCTACTTGGGTATTATCCGCTATTTCAATTGCCGCTGAACATTCAAAATGGCGCAAATCAGCGGTGCGACCGGCCGGTCATCAATTATACGACGACCAGAAGCCGTACCATTAGTTGGAAAGTAAACGATACGTTAAGGTGGCGACTGACTTGTAAAGTTTGCTTAAGTAATGTATCCTTCAAAGCGAGCATGTTGCATTACAGTTACATTACAGCTATGCGGCGAACGCTCACCGTGAGCGCTCTGTTCATTTGTGCTCCGTCCATTTTGTTTAAAAATAGCAGTTATTATGGAGGTCGCGTGTGTTTCACTTATTTTACTAAGTAATTGTTATATGAAAAACAAGAAGAAAAAAATAAAACGATATTGGATAATTTTTTTCTTGGCCTCATCAACTGTACTTTGCATTTCGTCAGATAATTTTTCCCACGCATCGTTTTTTTTTAATTTATTGTAATGATCTTTATTCGTGGGATCCCACAGTATTTCCTTTTGTCTGTATTTGTCAATAAATGATAAAACTTTCTCTCTATCCCATTCCATATTTAGTTTTTTATTAAAATCTAGTCCACAAACAAAATGACGGTAGAAATGCTCTCGCGGCAACTAGCGAACCTGTACTGACTTGTTAGGTAATGTAACACTCAAAGGGATTCGCGTAAAACCGACAGCCGAGTGGAGCATGCGGTGCTCGCGGCGAGCGGCTCGGCTCGCTGCACTGACTGTTGTAATGCTCGTGTTGTATCACGTTACATTACACCGAAATGTTACTAGTCAGTCGCCACCTTTAGGTTTTACTCGATACGTAATCATTCTATCACGCTCGCACTCGAGCGAGGGCGAAGGCCTTCTTTATGCAGGGTGGAACGGAACGACGATCTTTCCCGCTACCGACCGAGTCTACCAACAATTACGATAAAATTTCAATATGGAACTATGGAACCAACATCGAAAACGTACAAGGAAAATTGACTTTTCCATACTATTGAGCACTAACTAATCAGTGACTTTGTATGAGGGGTTAATTTTTTTTAAAGATATTTCGATGTTGGTCCAATACTCCGGCAGCCTCCGTAGCCTAGTTGGTAGTGACCCTGCCTACGAAGCTGGAGGTTCCGGGTTCGAATCCCGGCGAGGGCATTATTTGTGTATTTATTTATCACAAATATTTGTTTCTTGGTCATGGCTGTCTATGTATTTAAGTATCTATCTATTATATATATCGTCGCCTGGTACCCACATCACAAGCTTTAATTGAGCTTACCGTGGGACTAGGTCGATTTGTGTAAGATGTCCCAAGATATTTATTTATTTATTTATTTCGATACGACGAACGTCCCATACTGAAAGTTCATCGTAATGGTTGGTAGACTCGGTCGGTAGTGGGAAAGATGGTCGTTCCGTCCCACCCTGTATATCGAGTAAAACCTAACGTTACTGATATATGCAAAGTCATGGTACGGCTAACTGTAGACGTACCATGAGTTCCAGCCGCGTTATTAATGCAAACTTTCTTTGTATCCGTCTCGCTCGCACCAATAGTTTAGTTTAGTTTTTTATTATCTCACAATATACAAAGTCACTTAAAACTACACATGGTACAGTCTTAGGATTTTATATTGTGATTGTCAGTTTCTTTAAGATACAAAAAATATTTAAGTAGCATTGGAAATCATATTAAAATGTCAACAAATTCAAAATATTCATAAAACAAAAATAATTAAGAGTATCACCAAAAAGGATCGTCAATAATACTCAATTAAAAACATATCTAATCTAACAATAAAATGTCAAAAAAGTGTAATTAAATAATATTCAATTAGTATAATGTCATAGAACTCATTAACAGAATACAATGGATTATCCAATAAAAAGTTTCTCTACGCGAAGTACGAATACGCGAGTACAAGTAGTGGGATGAATAGAAAGTAGGGATGTAACGGAATTATGCTTCCGCTTCTGTTTCTGCGGAACTTCCGTTTTGTTTTATTTCCGCTTCTGTTCCGGTTCTGTTATTTTCAATACAGAAGTCATAGCGGATGTCGTAGCCTAGCGCGTCGGTGGGGGGGGGGGGTTTTGTTTTTGAAAGCCAACAGGTTTATACCTGTCATTAGCTCGTTTCTCCGCTTACCATCTCTCTACCTATAGTACCTATATTTAACATCTCATCTACTTAGCTCTCACTCGAGCTCCGCTTCTGGTTCCGTTTCTGTTTTCGGTTCCGCTTTCGCTTCTGCTTCCGTTAAACTAAATGCAAGACTTCTGCTTCAGCTTCCGCTTCCGTTAAAACACATCCGTTACATACCTAATAGAAAGTAAATGCGATTATGTGACTAGCATGGGACCGAGGAAAGTGGCGTTATAAAGAAGAGGCCTATACCCAGCAGTGGGTGAACACGGGCTGAATAGATAGAATATAATTGACATAATCCGTAACAAATAGTTTTATTTCAAGAATTATGATACCACTAAAAAGTTGGGAACGAAAGAGGAAAACGGCAACTTATGGAAGTTATGGATGTAGCGCTAGTAATTACGTACAAACTCATAGAAAAATAAGATAAGATAAGATAAGATAAATTTTTATTTCATAAAATCTTATGCTAGTTGTACATATAAAGTGGTAATAAAATGAATATACTATAGTCGCATATAATTACCTTAATCTAATTTTACAAATTAACGTAGATCCTGTAATACATGACTGAATTATTTAGTACCATTATTCACATAATCTCTTAATCCAAAAATACGTAGTGATCTATACCTAAACTAAGTAAATATTTACTTGTGACTTAGGTATACTATGTTTAGTAGGTCAAACAGTCGCAGCGGAATGCTTACAACATCATTTTTTTCACAACAAACAATAAAACGTAGGTAAAAAGGTCGATGTAAAATATTCCATTTATGATAAAAACAGCTAGTGACATGACTTATAAAATATATTCTATTAAACTATACGTAACTTAAAGTGATAGTAGTGTATTGCTATTAACTATACTTATGTAGTAAAGTTTAATACTATTTTTATCAATAAAACTATAATAACTATAACACATAAAACAAAAATCTATGCATAACTAAAGATAAAATTTTAATCTAGTATAAGTAAGTAAACTGTAAGGTATCTAGTAACCACTATGAAACTACTTCTAATAATCTTTCTGTGTCCTCGTACGCTTTCCCAGTGAGCCAAGATTTAATTACTTTTAGGCATATTTTACTGGGCATCGGATAGATGTTTAATAAAAGATTGACTTTATTGTAAAGGAATGTACCGAGGAAACAGAAAAATCTATGCGAGTTTGCGGAGCAGAATGAATCCTTGGCGCAGACAATGTCCGCACGCCTTTTGCTTATTAAAAGCTGAGGGTCATAGCTGACCAGTGAGTGTTTTTTCATAACAGTGTGCAGAATGAATAGCTGGCGGACACTGAGAACGTCGCACTCAGTTAGCAGCTGAGTCGTTGGGTACCGTATAGGACAAAAATTTGCGACTTTTAGAACTGCCCTCTGAGCTCTTTCTAAATCGATAGTTACCGTTTTATTTGCTCCACCCCAAGATGTAATACAATATACCAGTAGTGATTGGCAAAGTGCATAGTAAACTGATTTAATAAGAGTCCGACTTGCCGCATGTCTGAGGTTTTTAAATACGTAAATTAATTTTCTAACTCTAGCCGTCAGAGATTGAATATGCGCTTTGAAATTGAGGTGTTGGTCAATTATAACTCCCAGGTACTTAATATTTTTAGCACTAGCGAGTTTTGAGCAATTGTTAGTACAGCGATTATTAACAGACGTGCCGGTTATGGGGCAGTTATGAGCTATTATGGCGTGAATATCTTCTGTCGGTTGGGTAGCGGCATTTAAAGAAAAAGTAATATATTTCGTTTTGTCGGCATTCAACGTAAGTGCGTTGGCCTTCAGCCAGCGGCTAACTAGGTTGAAGCCTGATTGTGCATTATTAAAGACGTCATTCCATGAGTCACCATTAAAAAGCAGAGCTGTGTCATCTGCGTAGGATATGAGTCTACCTTTAGGGATGGCAAGGGTACACAAGTCATTAATATAAGTAAGAAAAAGGGTAGGAGCCAGGATACTGCCCTGAGGGACGCCGTAATTAATGGAAAGTTCGTCGCTTAAAATATTGTCGATTGATACTCGCTGTTTTCGGTCTGAGAGATAGTCCTTAAAAATTCTGAGAGCATGACCTCTAATTCCTAGATACTCTAACTTTTCAATTAAGGTCTGTATTTTCACTGTATCAAAAGCTTTCGCGAGGTCTAGGAATATGGCTAGGCACTTTTTTTGGGAGTCGATTTGTCTAATAACATAATCTGTAAGGTCGTGTACTGCGTCACTTGTAGAAAATCCTGATCTAAAGCCGTATTGCGAAGATGCCAGCAGTTTGTATTTGTCTAGGAATTTAACCAGTCTTTTAGAGATAATCTTTTCTAATATTTTTGATAATGACGGTAATACTGAAATAGGGCGATAGTTGTTAATACAACTCTTGTCTCCACCCTTGTGAATAGGTTTGATAAGAGCTATTTTAAGAACTTTGGGAAATACACCAGTGGCAAAGCAATAGTTAAAGAGGTGGGTAAGTGGAGGGGTCAAATATTTTCTGTATGTTTTTATGAACGAGCAAGGGATTTTGTCAATACCCGTAGCGCAGTCATTTCTTAATGTCATTATGGTGTTGTCGATTTCGTTTTCGTCTGTATCATATAAAACAAATGTGTTAAAACTTGTATCTCGGAAAGAGGTCATATTGTGAGAGATAGGCAATGACGTGTTACTATTTGCTTTTTCTGCAAGATTTTTTCCTACATTGGCAAAAAAGCTATTTGCTGAGTTGACCGTTTGCCGAGCACTTGCAATATCGGCTATGAGCGATTTAGCAGTGGGTTTTGTATTACTCATGCAAGTTATGTTTTTGATGACTTTCCATAATTTATTTTTGTCTTGACCTGCTTTAATGATTTCCGATTTCTCATATTGGCGTTTTAATTTTTTCAACAAGTTATTACAATAATTACGATAGCGTTGATATGTGATTTTAAGGATGTCATCATTGGAGTTTTTTAACAGTTTTTTATGCATTCTGTCACGATTTTTAATGCAGCGCAACAATCCAGGGGTAATCCAAGGCTTAATTATTTTCATTTTGCATGGCACAGTTATGGTCACGGTGTTATTCTCTATAATCCGAGTTAATGATGTGATTAAGTATTCCATGGCTTGGTTGGCATTTGTTGTGTTATAAATAGGCGTCATATCGAGATTTTCTAAATCATGAGTAACTGCTCCACTGTCTAGCTTAGTCTTAATAAAGGTGTTATATGACTTTGAATAGTTGCGAGGTAAACAAAGTAACAGAGAACTGTGGTCGGTTAAACTACTATTCAGCACTAAAGTTTTTATAGCGAGCTTTGACTTGGCAATAGCATGATCAAGACAATTTTTTTCCCTCGTAGGGTGGAGGTGGGTAGGGAGATATCCAAGGAATGCCAATTGGGTGAGGTATTCAAAATAATTTCGGTCTTGTGAGCCATTTTTGATATCAATATTCAGGTCTCCCATAACAAGGACATTCTTATATGTAGATAACTGTGTTAGGACTTCACTTAGGGAGTTTAAAAAGTTATTTATGTTTTTATAGGAGGGGGAACGGTAAATGCCTACGATCGCAGTATCAGTGCCTATTTTAGTTATTAAGCAGTTTGCGTCTAAAAATATATCGGGTTCTTCCACGCTTATATAATTAATATTTTCTTTAACATAGAATACGACCCCATCATTCTGCAACACGTTTGTTTTTTCACTCACATAAGAATTGTAGCCGCTTATTTGAGGGATCGTTTGGGCAGTGGACAACCAACACTCGGTCAAAACAATTATATCTACCTCAGAATTAATTAAGCTCAGCAAAGCTAAAAGACCGTTGTAATTACAATTTAAGCTTCTTACATTTTGTACAAATATTTTTAAATTTGGGGCAAATTTATTCAGAATATCAGAACATTTATCTGGGTCACACACTAACGATTCATACTCACACGAGGCGTCAATGTCATCAAGCAAATCGGTGGTTGAATTACCCATTAAAGTTGATGATAAGTGCGACAAGCGATGGTAGGAGGCGGCGCTCAAGGCGCCCTCATAGTCAATGGAACTTAAATATCTGGTCTGCGCATTTTTCTTTGCTGGGCACTGCTCATCTCCGGTTTTGTGATTCGACGGTTTCTTGAAGCGCTGGCAGGTAGCACATTTAGGAGGCTCTGTCAGCTTAGTACACTCCTTAATGCTATGCCCCTGCGATCCACAATGACCACATGTTGGCTCTGTATCCCTGCAGAATTTAGCTGAATGGCCAAACTGATGACACAAATAACACCTCGTTAAAAGGGTAAAGTCTCGGACAGGGCAGGAGGACCAATTTATGTAAGCTCGTTGTTGATGCACCAGCATTCTCCTGATTTCAGCTGAGCATTCTATAACGTAATTGCAGGTAGATAGGTCCTTTTTGCCAGATTTATGACTAAGTCTGACTGAGTTCATAAAGAGGTCTCTAGGGAATTCAGGTTGCAGGTCTAGAATATTCTGTTCAAATATACAATCGAACACATCTTTTTCGGGCAAACTCGTTGGGATTCCCATTACAATTATTTTAGGTCTCCTTTTGGCCGCGTCTTCAAGTTTGAGTCCTGATTGTTGGAGGTGCTCAGATTTTTTGAGCTTCTCAAGGTCATCCTTTCTATCCGTGCTAATTATGACCTCCATTTTTTGTCTTCCTCATTCCGCGAACATGTAGTTTAAGGGCTTCGGGCTTAATTAGGTTTTGGACGAGTTTTTTTGTGTCCTCACTTGACTTGTCCTTATCGGCCGGATAAATTGCGATGCTGCTGGTTTTCGACGGTATCACCGATGAATTTTTTCCTGTTCTGACCATGTCGGCAAACGATTGTTTCGGGTCTTTCTCTTTTGGTAGAACTTGCAGAGACTGCTTGAGTTCCTGAAGTTGGGTGCTAAACTCTTTTTGCTGTTTAAAAGCTTGCACTTGTGAATGATAAATCAAAAGATTCGATTTAGCCGATTGATATTGCACGGCCAGTTGAGAAACTCCACCCATAACGCTCTTACTGAGGCTGCTAATTCTCAGTTTTTGGTCTGAATTTAATTTTCCCTCACTGGAAATAGTGCAGATTTCTGTAAGGCGCATTTCAATTTGAGTTAACCAACCACTGATTTCTGAAGTTGTGACCGTTTCTGGCACATCCGAGGGCGCGGGGGTAGCGGGAGTCCTAGTGGGAGTTTCCATGGCACGCGGTATTCTTTCCGGAGGAGGTGATCGTAAGGTCCGGGAACTTTTATTAAAGGCGTCCTCACCAGACATTGCAACGTTGTAAATTTGCAGCCATTACCGTACGTAAACACACGCGACACTCACAGTTTGTATAAAGTGCTGACACTAATTTGACACGGTTAATATATTATTGATGTTATAACATAAATAAATTCAAAGATTGCGCTTGACACAACCACCTACGACGGCAGATGCTCAATCAATCAAATTATTATCACCTCACGACAATCTCATAGTAAGGACACATAGGTCGGTAACCGTTCATTCCAACACTACGCATCGATAATTCCCTCATTTCATTTGATCGTGCTTATAATTTAATGAGCGTTAGTTTGGTTCCTGAAAGCGATGATCGTATAAAAATAATTAGGTACTATATCAAAAAATTCTAAAACTGACTTCAACCGATTCCTCCAAGATGGCATTATAAGACCCCGACTTGTTGCCAACAGGATCATCTCGGGGTTACAACCAGTAGGCTTAGCACAGGATTAGTACGACAATATGTCGCCGCGAGATTGACTATCCATCCCTCTTTTATTCATATAGTTAGTAAAAGATGGAAAATCTATCTCGCGTCAACATACTGACATTCCAATCACATGATTGCAGTATGCTTAGCACATGCTAAGCATACTGCAATGTTCTATTAAAAAAAAATTAAAAATCGGTTCACGATTCTCGATGATATTGAGTAACATAGTCGAACAATAATAGTAGGTACAAGTACATGGTGCATCAAGGGAGGTAAGTACGGAATTACTAACGAGAGTGTTAGAAGCCCGATGCCGTCCGGTGGAGGGCTTTTATGACTCGAGTTATTATTCCGCTTACCAACCCATCACGGTTTGTATGCGTATGCATACAATGTTTTTCATCACACTTGCCGACAAAAAAATAAGTTTTAAGACATAACATTATTAAATGACGTACTGACAGTTCTATTACTGCCTAGGGAATTTCACTTTTCTATTACTCCTACTACGCGCGCAAGCAATGGCGCGCTTAGACAGCAAGTGTGATGAAAAATATATTACGGGACAATAAACCTAGTCCCAAAGTAAACCCAATTAAGGTTTGAGGCGAGGATATTATTATACTGAGTGATCTAAAAGGGTCAGTAGGGAGAAATCTAAAACTAAGTAGGTATACCAGATAGAGAATTTTTGTTCTTAGGAACCATGGCGTCGTTATTCTATAAAAATGTAAGTAGGACTTGCCCGCTAAGGCACTGGTCTGATAGCTGGGCGAGTATCGCCGTGTCTCTTTTATTTACACGGGAGTACGTATCTTTTGTTCGTGTTTATAGCCGACAGTTTATAGCTTAGTAGCTCGCGGTGAGACCAGTGCCTAAGGGTTTCCAACTTGGTCGGTTCATATTTACGTACAAAAGACCGTGACACTCAATTCCAGAACCGACGTACTTGATAACATATTTTCAAGTCATACCAAATTTCAACCCCATTTTTATCTCTTAGGGGTTGAACTAAAAAAACGCATAATATATTTTTTTTAGCATCAAAGAGTCTGTAAATAAACGAAGCGTGAAAAAAAATCCTCACATTACCCTTTATGAATTAATATCGTAAAACGGTAAAAACTTTTCTTATTACTATTAAAGGGTCTATAGAGAGCCTCATACAAACTTTCAACCACTTTTTTATCCCTTAATTTCAAAACTAAGATTCCTCACCGGTGGCAACTTACGGAGCCGCCGTATAATTTTAAAACCAAGATTGCCAGACCACACCAGAGTACACGCCAGGCCTTGACTGAGGGTGCTCCGGACGAGGACCCCCTTAGTGGGTCGAAAAATGTCGAGCAATGTCAACATAAATTACCTACGTGCGCAACCCGGTTCAATAACATTTTAAAACCAATACCAATAATATTATCAACTTCGTTAACTCAGTAGAAAGCTCGAGGGCATTTTACTTTTCCTAAAGTGCAAACTTATAAGTTATTACGGCAACGTTAAACTCCTTTTAAAAGTAACTGAAAGTCACACTCATTAGTGGTGTTAAATTTTAACTCGTACGTGGGCTATTACGTGAGAGAATATCCGGATACCCGGCTATACTCACGATGCGGATTCGATACGATAATTGTGAAAATTCAATTGATTTAATTAGCTATTGACATATATTATTTAGTCATGACCATTTCAAAATAAAGAACATAAGCACCGGCTTATGTTCTTTACAAATTACCAATTTACCTTTCCAATTTCTCTAAAATCGTATCCGGGTAATCATAACCGTATGATTACCCGGATACGATTTTAGAGAAATTGGAAAGGTAGTTCATTTTAATACTTATGGCAACGTGAATCTAATGATGCCACATCGTTTAACCTATGAGATACGTAGTTACCTTGAGATATCGATATAATGAACTACAAAGAAACAGGAAATAAACAATCAACAAAAAATAAATTAATACGAAAGTAAAATACACTTAGGTAAATTCAAAAATATTTGTACCAAAGCACTGTCAATGAAATCAAGTTTGTAAATGTGAAAATACCTAATCTACAGTTTAGATTAGGTATTTCCACTAAAGAAAAAAGATTCTCACTATTAGAATTGTGCATTTTGTACATTCACTCTCGTGCCAGACGCAATCTGTTACAGTCGAAGACAAAATAAGGGGTATACAAAAACGTTCAAAAATATGTCCCAGTGCACTCTAATTCTGTGTAATAAGAACGTCGTAACATATTTATGAACGGATTCTTTCGATACTTATTTTTGCACTTGACTGTACTAAAACCAATTTCCAGCTAAACGCTCTCGTCATTTTTCTCACTTAACAACTAACATTTCACTATTACGCTACGCTTAAAAGATATCTTCATTTGTATTTCAGTAACGTACACTCATATGTGTCTAACAAAAATATTTATTTTCCGAAACCGTCTCGTCTTTGTAAAAGGTCATTTAACCCGGGTGGAATGTACCAATAATTACCCGGTTGAACCGCCGCGAATTTAGTGAGTCTCTTGAAAAGGGTCACAAGTGTCATACGAGTTGTTTGCGAGTTACGCCTTTTTCGCTATTAGGTAGTAAAATTGCCGGTTGAACCGCGAATTACGTGCTGAACGGGCGATTTGAACCGGATAAGGAACGTGCGGTCACACGTTTTAATGTACGTTGTTTGGGAGCCGGTTAAAAATGTTAACACCTGGCGATGAACGGGTTGGAAGTTATGTTTGTTTTGTGTTCGGGTTGTTTGGGTATTGAGTGAATTTTAATTGGCTTGACATCGATTCAATAACAGTGGGGTAGAACGGAAAACAGAATCGCTTACCGTCTGACATTTCTTTTACATATTTTTTTTTAGGAAAATCACGTGATCGTCATGTAATGGTCTGCGTTATTTTAATATTCTGGGAATTCGATTAGTGGTCAGTATTCTTCTTCTTCTTTGTCGTTAACACTCTTGCCAGAGTGGTCGTGGTCATCACTTCAGCTGTTGGTGGCAAGCTTTACAACACGTCGCCACTCCTCTCTGACGGTCGCCTCCTCGTGCTTTCATACAGTGATGACGAGCCATTTACAGCCGCAGGTCAGTATTCACATAAACCTAAACTCTTGCTTTTAAATTAATCAGTTTTTTAAAGAAATACAAGGTCTTTTTGGACCAATGGGCATTATCGTGAAAAATTATTATTATTATAATGAATAAGAGGAAAAAAACATAAAAATCTGACATGTAGATATAGCACTGCCTACAGTGCCTACTAAATAATAATATCTTATTGACAATTATTCCAAACATTTTTGAGACCCCAGGATGCTTAGCCAAGTTGCCAATAGCTAACGCTTAGTAGCGTATCGTAGTTTTCCCTCTCTGTCACTCTTTCATATTAGTGCGACAAAGACAGTTAGCTGCCTTTCGTTTACGATTGACGATTAAGCGTTAGCGATTGGCAACTTGGCTAAGCACCCAGTTAACTGATACCTTCAGATTCATTTTTATCGTGTTTTGAACCATTATGTCATCTACTGATAAAGTTACTTTATTTATTACCTTTACCAAATATTTTTTCTGTACAAAGTTTCACAAAATATCAAATAACCGTAAACATTGAACTTCGAAAAGGCTTCAAAGAAATTCAATTTCGCTATTTAATATTGTATATTTTCTGCCTCGGGTATTAAGAATTCATTTTAGCTTTATTTGCTGTTCTTAGGTAAGCTGGTCCGTGTTTTAATTAATGAATAAGGAAGAAGCCTAAAAATACTTATGTTTGATGAAATATTTGTATAGAATAATTGCCATGAAATATACAGCGTGTTACCGGTATATGAAAGCGGATTTAATATGCATGTTTAAATCATGCTGATACAAGTATA